>JAOPHQ010006034.1:47500-112335 GCA_030340625.1 Merluccius polli
GGGGAGCTAAGCGTGTTCTTAGGGGAGCTAAGCGTGTTCTTAGGGGAGCTAAGCGTGTTCTTAGGGGAGCTAAGTGTGTTCTTAGGAGAGCTAAGCGTGTTCTTAGGGGAGCTAAGCGTGTTCTTAGGGTAGCTAAGCGTGTTCTTAGGGGAACTTACATGAATCTGTTGTGTGTTCTCCTCTGCAGTCCCACTGTGAGTGTCTCCCCGGCTTCCACCAGCTGGACAGCCGGCTGACCTGCCGCCTGCAAGACGTGTGCAAGCCGGACTCCTGCCATGAGAAGGCCAACTGCTCCACCGTTCAGCCCGGAGTCACGGAGTCAGTCACATGTTGACATTTAGTTTTCTGGTCTTATGTCTTTTTATGTCAAAAGTTTGAGCTGTTGAACTGTTGAGTCCTATTAGGAACATTCAGTCTGATTGAACAATGCTCCTCTCCTCGGCCTCGCTCTCTTAGGTGCACCTGCCCTGAAGGTTACCTTGGCGACGGTAAGGTGTGCTACGGCAACATCATGCAGCGCATGAGGGACCTCAACACAGAACCCGGCGGCCAGTGGACCGGTCAGCTGACCGCCGCCATCACCTTATTCGGTACGTTACGCCGCGCCGCGTGGCGACGCGCTGTGAGCCTTGAGACCATCCAGATATTCAAGTTGGCGTTTCACAGTGGATATCTGTTTGGGTCCAATCCTACCAGAACCTCTGGTCATGTCTCTCCTGCTCCTTCCTCCCAGGTTCCCTCTCCTGGGCTCTGCAGACACTCGGCCCATTCACGGTTTTCGTCCCCATCAACAGCGGGTTTCGATTCACTTCGGTAAGATGCTTTAATATGAAAAGCGACACAACGACACATCTTCACGTCATGTCATGTTGTATGGATGGTGTATGACGTGTGTCCCCTGCGGTCTCAGGTGAAGACCCTCATGGCCGACCCTCTGAAGGCGAAGTACTTGTGTAAGCTGCACATGGCGGCGGGAACGATGCCGCAGGACGACCTGAAGAGAGCAGATGTTTACTACACCCTGACCGGGAAGGCAGGGGAGGTGGACACCAGCGGCTTCGTAAGACAGAGGAGATATGGGACATGAGGAGATATGGGACAAGAGGAGATATGGGAAATGAGGAGATATGGGACAAGAGGAGATATGGGAAATGAGGAGATATGGGACAAGAGGAGATATGGGAAATGAGGAGATATGGGACAAGAGGAGATATGGGAAATGAGGAGATATGGGACAAGAGGAGATATGGGACAAGAGGAGATATGGGACAAGAGGAGATATGAGATATGGGGACATGAGGAGATATGGGACAAGAGGAGATATGGGACATGAGGAGATATGGGACATGGGGAGATATGGGGACATGAGGAGATATGAGACATAAGGAATGAGGATATGAGACATGACATTGAGAGGAACTGTACAATAATAATAGTATGCTGTCCCCCTGATAGTGTAGTAAGAGTTGTTTCCATGGCGACGGTGTGAGGTCTGATGTTTCAGCGGTTTCTCCCCCCGCAGGACGCCAAGACTAAGATCCGTCTCCGCGGCAGCAAGAAGAAGGTGACCATCGTTAAAGCGGACATCATGGCGTCCAACGGGATGATCCACCTCGTCAGCAAGTACATGGATAACATGGCGCCCACCGTGGACAGCGACATGCAGGTGTGTGTGTGTGTGTGTGTGTGAGTGTGTGTGTGTGAGTGTGTGTGTGTGTGATTCCAAAGTCATCACGTGTGTGTGTGTGTGTGTACATCTTCCCAACAGGAGAATCTGATGAAGGTGATCTCAGACTATGGAAAGTTCTCCAAGTTCAAAAGTTTATTAGAGGTTCGTATTTTTATCCTTTTTTCTTTTTTTTTATCCACTTTTACACACTTTGTTGTAAAAGTATTTGGTGTAAAAGTATTTGCAGAGGTCAGCTGACACCTCACAGTACATTAATATTAATATTATTCATATTTCGTCCCTCTGGGCTCCAGAAAGCCGACCTGGCGTCCCTCATGGACTCGCCGGGTCCGTTCACGGTGTTCGCTCCCACCAACAACGCGTTCAGCACCATGGCGGAGGGACACCTGCAGTACCTGACATCTGCTGAGGTACCGTTACGCTTCGTACCGAGAGTCACGTGACCTCCCGTGATGTCGCTCGGCGCCAGCCTGTGTAACCAAATGCGTCTGAACTTTCAGGGTCACAGCAAGTTACTGGGGCTCCTCCGCAACCACATAGTGGCGTCCGCCAGGGTGAGCGCTCAACACGTTTTATAGTCACTCAAGTATAGAAAGCAATAAATAAATACGATCATACAGTAATGCGATGTGTGCCACGTGGTTATTAATGTTGTCCTGTGTGAAGCTGGAGGTCTACAGCGTGGTCTCCAGCCCCGGCGTCGCCTCCATGGCCAACGACGTGCTGCTGTTCAACGTGTCCCAAACCGTAAGTCAGAAGTCACATCTTCATATTTGTGTTCGTATTTTTAGCTTTTTAGCTTCTTTCTGTAAAACACATTTATAACTTCAAACCGAAACGCCGCCCAGGGCCGCGTGCTGGTCAGCGGCGTGGCGGTGCTGGAGGCCGACGTGGCGGCGAGGAACGGACAGCTGTACTCGCTGGACGGCGTCCTGGTCCCCGCGTCCATCCAACCCGTGCTGCCCCACCGCTGCGACGTCCCCGAGGTCAAGGTGGTCAAGGTCAGCCCGTTACACTGGTGTTACAAACTACCCCTGGCTCTGGTGTTACAAACTACCCCTGACTCTGGTGTTTCAAACTACCCCTGACTCTGGTGTTACAAACTACCCCTGGCTCTGGTGTTACAAACTACCCCTGACTCTGGTGTTTCAAACTACCCCTGACTCTGGTGTTACAAACTACCCCTGGCTCTGGTGTTACAAACTACCCCTGGCTCTGGTGTTACAAACTACCCCTGGCTCTGGTGTTACAAACTACCCCTGGCTCTGGTGTTACAAACTACCCCTGACTCTGGTGTTACAAACTACCCCTGACTCTGGTTTAATACTCTGGTTCACTAAAGTCATGAAGATGTTTGGTAGTTTAATCACATGACACATGTCCTGTATCCTGGTGGTTTCATCACATGACACATGTCCTGTATCCTGGTAGTTTAATCACATGACACACGCCTGTATCCTGGTGGTTTCATCACATGACACACGCCTGTATCTGGTGGTTTCATCACATGACACATGTCCTGTATCCTGGTAGTTTAATCACATGACACACGCCTGTATCCTGGTGGTTTCATCACATGACACACGCCTGTATCCTGGTGGTTTCATCACATGACACATGTCCTGTATCCTGGTAGTTTAATCACATGACACATGTCCTGTATCCTGGTGGTTTCATCACATGACACATGTCCTGTATCCTGGTAGTTTAATCACATGACACATGTCCTGTATCCTGGTAGTTTCATCACATGACACATGTCCTGTATCCTGGTGGTTTCATCACATGACACATGTCCTGTATCCTGGTGGTTTCATCACATGACACATGTCCTGTATCCTGGTAGTTTCATCACATGACACATGTCCTGTATCCTGGTGGTTTCATCACATGACACATGTCCTGTATCCTGGTGGTTTCATCACATGACACATGTCCTGTGTCCTGGTGGTTTCATCACATGACACATGTCCTGTTTCCTGGTGGTTTCATCACATGACACATGTCCTGTATCCTGGTAGTTTAATCACATGACACATGTCCTGTATCCTGGTGGTTTCATCACATGACACACGCCTGTATCCTGGTGGTTTCATCACATGACACATGTCCTGTTTCCCTCCAGGGTGAATGTATGAGCTGCGCCAGGGCGCCCAAATGTTCTTCTGGACTTCATGTGGTAAGACCACATGTTATCATTAGGATTCATATTGTTGTGATTATTATAGATTGAATTAATTGAATACATTATTATTTATTGTTATTATTATTATTATTATTATTATTATTATTATTATTATGCGAACATCATCATGACCGGAACAAGTCCTCTTGCACATGGACGTGTTGACAACCATTTTGAAATGTTATTAGGTTCACTCTATTGGTTAAGGCTATTGGTGTGCTTAAAATGTAATGTATAGATATGTTGTGTATGTATGTATGTATATATATATATATATATATATATATATATATATAAATATTGACGTGTGCAGGGCGTGACCCACGGCTGTCATTACATTCTGACGCTCACGCGGTCGAATTTGAAGCTCCCCATCCAAGGCTGCAATCCACTCTGCAACACCACCGTCCAGGTGAACACGCTTAAGTATAGACATCACACATATAAACACGTATGAAGATATAAACATGTATAAAGATATAAACATGTATAATAAACATGTATAAAGATATAAACATGTATGAAGATATAAACATGTATGAAGATATAAACACATATGAAGATATAAACATGTATGAAGATATAAACATGTATAAAGATATAAACTGTATAAAGATATAAACATGTATAAAGATATAAACTGTATAAAGATATAAACACGTATGAAGATATAAACATGTATAAAGATATAAACTGTATAAAGATATAAACATGTATAAAGATATAAACTGTATAAAGATATAAACATGTATAAAGATATAAACATGTATAAAGATATAAACACGTATGAAGATATAAACATGTATAAAGATATAAACATGTATGAAGGTCAGATATAAACACGTATAAAGATATAAACACGTATAAAGATATAAACACGTATAAAGATATAAACACGTATGAAGATATAAACATGTATGAAGATATAAACACGTATGAAGATATAAACACGTATAAAGATATAAACACGTATAAAGATATAAACACGTATGAAGATATAAACATGTATGAAGATATAAACATGTATAAAGATATAAACTGTATAAAGATATAAACATGTATGAAGATATAAACATGTATGAAGATATAAACATGTATAAAGATATAAACATGTATGAAGATATAAACACGTATGAAGATATAAACACGTATAAAGATATAAACACGTATAAAGATATAAACACGTATGAAGATATAAACACGTATGAAGATATAAACACGTATAAAGATATAAACACGTATAAAGATATAAACACGTATGAAGATATAAACACGTATGAAGATATAAACACGTATAAAGATATAAACACGTATAAAGATATAAACATGTATGAAGATATAAACACGTATAAAGATATAAACACGTATAAAGATATAAACATGTATGAAGATATAAACATGTATAAAGATATAAACTGTATAAAGATATAAACATGTATAAAGATATAAACATGTATGAAGGTCAGCTGTAGTGGTTAGCAGCTATGGTCCCTCCCCAGAGTCCGGCCTGCTGCCAGGGTTTCTATGGAGACGACTGCCTGCCCTGTCCAGGAGGTTTCCAGACCCCCTGCTCTGGTCACGGCCAGGTGAGAGGAAGACAACACACACACACACACACACACACGCACACGCACACACGCACACACACACACACGTGCGCTCAACACGCATGAAAAATATGAGTTGCTGTAATTGCATTCTATTGTCCACTAGAGCACCTGTGTGTGTGTGTGTGTGTGTGTGTGTGTGTGTGTGTGTGTGTGTGTGTGTGTGTGTGTGTGTGTGTGTGTGTGTGTGTGTGTGTGTGTGTGTGTGTGTGTTGTGTGTGTGTGTGTGTGTGTGGTCTCAGTGCATGGAGGGGATGCAGGGCAACGGGACGTGTGTGTGTAAGTCCGGGTTCAGAGGGTCCCGGTGTCAGTACTGCTCCCAGCCCAACAAGTACGGACCCAACTGTGACAGAAGTAGGTCAACACACACTGACCATGAGTCACCCTCATTCACCCATTCATACACCCATTCATACACACATTCATACACACATTCATACACACATTCATACACACATTCATACACACATTCATACACACACACACACACCTCCATACACACATTCATACACACACTCATACACACATTCATACACACACACCTCCATACACACATTCATACACACACTCATACACACATTCATACACACACACACCTCCATACACACATTCATACACACACTCATACACACATTCATACACACATTCATACACACACACACACCTCCATACACACATTCATACACACACTCATACACACATTCATACACACATTCATACACACACACACCTCCACACACACCTCCATACACACATTCATTCACACATTCATACACACATTCATACATACATTCATACACACATTCATACACACATTCACACAGATTCTAGGGTTGTAAATGGCGTCCCCCGTCCCCTGTCCCCTGTCCCCTGTCTCCTGTCTCCTGTCCCCTGTCTCCTGTCCCCTGTCCCCTGTCCCGTCTCCTGTCCCCTGTCCCCTGTCCCCTGTCTCCTGTCTCCTGTCCCCTGTCTCCTGTCCCCTGTCCCCTGTCTCCTGTCTCCTGTCACCTGTCCCCTGTCTCCCGTCTCCCGTCTCCTGTCTCCTGTCTCCTGTCTCCTGTCTCCTGTCACCTGTCACCTGTCTCCTGTCCCCTGTCCCCTGTCCCCCCCCCATCCCCTGTCTCCTGTCCCCTGTCCCCCCCCCCCCGTCCCCTGTCCCCAGCGTGTCCCTGCATCCACGGCGTCTGTGATAACCGTCCGGACGCCGACGGCCGCTGCAAGCCGGACTCCTGCCTGGCGAGATACACCGGGACGCACTGCGAGCGCCACACACAGGCCTGCGGACCGCAGATACGCTTCTGCCACGCACACGCCGACTGTGACTTCACCCAGGGCATCGCACAGTATGTACCGCACTTCTTATATATATATATATGTATATATTAGAGATGAGCATAGATTAAAATATTTAATCTAGATTAATCTAATGGTAATCTTGAAATTAATCTAGGTTAATCTAGATTAAAGTGGCTCCTTTGAATGATGTCGAAGGTGTCCATAATATGTGTTTTCTACCTAAATAATGACTTATATTACCTAAATAATGACTAAAAGTGGGTCTCTGCACGATTGTTGAGCGTGGGGGGGGGGGGGGGGGGTGCTATCGGCGCTAAAAATATTATCGCCGATGACAAGTCTCGCGTTACCACCCATCACTAGTATATATATGTATATATATATATATATATATATATACAGCACAGTATGTACCTCACTTCTTATATATACTGTATACATAAACTACATAAATACAAATACACAATGTTTAAACTGTAAAGATGCAGAGTATGAACAACATGTGACCATGTACTGGAGGACTAATAATAAAGATAGACCAGGAGATGGGGTGAGGGTTAGTACCTGTCTTGGTGTTGGGGGGTTAGTTGATGTATTCTGTGAAATATGTAATATATGTAATATGTAATATGTTGTTCTTGCGTCTTGCAGGTGTGTGTGCAAGCCTGCTTACCAGGGCGACGGGATCATGTGTGTGGAGCGAGACCCGTGTGTGCTGCCGTCACGCGGCGGCTGCGGTAAAAACGTACGTTTGGATTTAACTTCTAACTGAACTTCAACGGTTCTTTAACCTCTGACCTCTGACTGAACTCTGACATCTCCACCCGCTGCTGAAGGCCAAGTGCATCAAGACCGGAGCCAACGCTCATGTCTGCCAGTGTCTGGTGGGCTGGACTATGGATGGGGACGAGTGCCAGCCAATCAACGACTGCAACAGTCCCGGAAGAGGCGGTTGCCACGGCAACGCCTCCTGCATCTACATCGGCCCGGGGCAGGTCAGGAGGGGTGGCAACGCCGCTATAACATCGGAGGACTGCTGGATATCGCTAGAAATATACATAAATACAACACATATAAGAACATTGTGGCTTTTATTAATTATTATTGTATTTATTATTAATTTAGTTTAATTCATTATTCATTTAGTTTTATTTATTATTCATTTGGTTTTCTCACTTCCCAGAGTGACTGCATGTGTAAGCCGGGTTACCAAGGAAACGGCATCAGCTGTGAACCGACCAATCTGTGTGTAGTGCAGAACGGACAAGGGTGTCATTTTAACGTGAGTGTGCCGATATTACATGAACTACACCTCCCACAATGCACCAGTGCACACACCAGACTATGAATGTGTATTATTGAAGTTCATTCTCATCTGCAGGCCAAGTGCCAGTTTGTGTCCGGCCGGTGGGGATGTGTGTGTGAAGACGGATATGTGGGCGACGGAGAGGTTTGCTCCGGCACAGTGCAGCAGGTCAGACCCCGAGAAGGTCATGATGACCAAACATCACCGCCATCTGCGGTCATGTGATGGTAACCGCGTGTTTCTCTGTGTGACAGGAGCTCTTCATTCTCCCGGATGCCGCAGACTTCCTCACCTGGGTGACGGTAAGCGATGACTCATCACTTCCTGCTGTTCTAGTAGTAACTAACCGTCGCACATCCCTGGAAGGAGGGATGCTCTTCTGGTTCCTCCTCTCATCCCTCTGGGTTTGGGGAGTTTCTTCTTGAAGTCCTCCATAGGGCTGAGGGTTGGGGGGGGGGGGGGGGGGCGATAACGGACTAGACTAATAAAGTCGACGCGACGTTCCCAGGACGCAGGTCTGTCCCGGTCCCTGTCAGACCAGAACATCACCCTGCTGGTGCCCACCGCCGACGCCATCAAGAACCTGGCTGAAGACGACAAGAGCTTCTGGACCTCCCAGGGGAACCTGCCCAGTCTGGTCCGGTGAGCGCGGTCCAATCATCTCTGTAGTTTCACCTTTATTCCTTATTTTACCAGGAGAGCTTTTGATTAATTACAATCTCTTACAGAAACAGTTTATTAATATTTACCATATTTTGTTCCTGACAGGAACCATGTGATCCTGGGGACGTATCCTCTGTCTAGCTTCACGGCTTCCACCACCATGGTCACCTCTCTCCTCAACACCTCCCTCGCTGTCGCCATGACCGCCAGCTCGGTGAGTGAGACATGTTCTCTGAGTGAGACATGTTCTCTGTAAAGCTGAGGAGGAACTTGAGGAGGAACTTCACCAGTTCCTCCTCAAGTTGTGACTGTGATGTTTCATGAGGTCTGACTCATTTCGTACTGGAGAAGGTTAATCCATATTAAGGTTAATCCATATTAAGGTTAATCAATATTAAGATTAATCCATATGAAGGTTAATCCATATTAGGGATTGATTTCCAGGCTGTAACGATCGGGGGGGCCACCATCACCTTGGCTAACGTGGCCGCGACTAATGGACTGATCCACACCATTGATAAGGTAGCGCTGATCCAGGTCCAGGTCCAGGTCCAGGTCCAGGTCCTGACCCTGCATACATAATATAATAATATATATATATATATAACAGTATGACATGCATACAGTGTGTGTGTGTTGCGTGTGTTGCGTGTGTTTGACATGTTTCCTGTATGTGCAGGTCTTGGTCCCAGACAGGACGCACAGCGAAGGCCTGCTGGAGGTTCTGGCGCTGAGACCCGAGTTCTCGCTGTTCAGGAGCTTCCTCATAGTATGTCTCACTTACCTCAACCTTAACATGTTACCTCAACCTTAACATGTTACCTCAACCTTAACATGTTACCTCAACCTTAACATGTTATCTTAACCTTAACATGTTACCTTAACCTTAACATGTTACCTCAACCTTAACATGTTACCTCAACCTTAACATGTTACCTTAACCTTAACATGTTACCTCAACCTTAACATGTTACCTTAACCTTAACATGTTACCTCAACCTTAACATGTTACCTTAACCTTAACATGTTACCTCAACCTTAACATGTTACCTCAACCTTAACATGTTACCTCAACCTTAACATGTTACCTCAACCTTAACTTATGTTACCTCAACCTTAACTTATGTTACCTCAACCTTAACATGTTACCTCAACCTTAACATGTTACCTCAACCTTAACATGTTACCTTAACCTTAACATGTTACCTCAACCTTAACATGTTACCTCAACCTTAACATGTTACCTCAACCTTAACATGTTACCTCAACCTTAACATGTTACCTTAACCTTAACATGTTACCTCAACCTTAACATGTTACCTCAACCTTAACATGTTACCTTAACCTTAAAGGTGCGCTATGCAACTCGGTTATTCCTCCGCTGTTTCTGGGTTTTCGCCGGAATTGGGCTCGCATTTCTCACTATAGAGCTCCCCCTGCAGCTTCGGAATAGGCCTACAACACTGTCGTAAAAACTCATTGACAACGCCCCCCACCCCCCACTTCGATAAATAAATAGTAATACACAACGAGAACCTGGATTCGGACCGCAAACAAACATGTGTGGTAGCAAGTCACTGCTAGGATAAACCCTCACTAGCTAGCAAGCTAGCCATGAAGCAACCAAGCTAAACACATACAGGGCTCACAATAAAACGGTCGAGCAAAACACATTGTTCAACAGACTCTCAAACCACAATACAAAAACGAAGTTCACCCATGGGTAGGCTACTTACAATTTCAGCAGCAAGACAGCCAAGTCGGCGTCCTTTTTGCATTCTTCCGAGTCTCTCAGTTGACGCCATTCCGCATAAGCTCGCCCTATGTTCACTCGTGTCTGGTTTCTTTGTTTATCATAATCCTTTCTCTTATTCTTCGATTCCTCCGACCTTCCCCTCTTGGGTCTTGATGGATCCATAGTGGATTTGTCGATTGATCCAGAATTGCCTTGCAACTGACTCTTTATATTCAGCCGGACCCATGTTTGGCACCCCCGCCCAGGTCTACCGTAAAGCAGTGAAACTACAATCTGACTACATTTTCGAGGCGCGATTGGATACTTCCGCTGAGTCACATCCGTAAGTGGCCGGGACGGCCACATGAAGTTGCATGTTCTGTTTTTCCGCGGGGACCCAACAGGGGGAGATGAAACACCCACCAAACAACCCAGAAAGTGTTGTAGAACGATCAGAACGACTCTCAACCTGCATGGTTAAGGTTATTTTTGATAAACGAGTTGCATAGTGCTTCTTTAACATGTTACCTCAACCTTAACATGTTACCTCAACCTTAACATGTTACCTTAACCTTAACATGTTACCTCAACCTTAACTTATGTTACCTCAACCTTAACTTATGTTACCTCAACCTTAACTTATGTTACCTCAACCTTAACATGTTACCTCAACCTTAACATGTTACCTCAACCTTAACATGTTACCTTAACCTTAACATGTTACCTTAAGCCCTACAGAACACATCCCTCCCCTGATAGAGAGGTAGGATGACCTATCCTAGGTAGGAGAGGTCATGTCTCCTAGGTAGGAGAGGTCATGTCTCCTAGGTAGGAGAGGGCATGTCTCCTAGGTAGGAGAGGCCATGTCTCCTAGGTAGGAGAGGGCATGTCTCCTAGGTAGGAGAGGTCATGTCTTCTAGGTAGGAGAGGTCATGTCTCCTAGGTAGGAGAGGTCTGGGAGGTTTAAGTCCCATGTTTCTCCTCAGCAACACAACCTGACGGAGGAGATTGAACAGGCGAAGGAGTACACCATCTTCGCTCCCATCAACGCCGCTGTGAAGGATTACCTCCGCACAACGTCTGCTGATGTGATGGTTAGTGTGTGTGTGTGTGTGTGTGTGTGTGTGTGTGTGTGGGTATGTCACCATAATCCCACCATGTATATGAAAAGTTTTCATCATTTACTTGTGTCCAGATACTTGACCTAACTGCTAATGGGCTTAGTGAGCTATAGATGAATGAAATGTGTTCATGTTTATCTGCAGGATGTCAACACCACCCGCTACCATGTGCTACTGTCCAAGCGGCTCCTGAAGACGGACCTCCAGGCTGGAGGATACAGAGAGACCATGCTGGGCTTCTCATACCAGTTAGCCATCTTCCCCAGAGATGGAAAGGTATCTCCCCACTGGGTCTGACCTTTACATCTGTCTGGCTTTCATTATCTCTCCTCTGGACACTCAAAGCACTTTCACACATTCACCCATTCATAGGAAGAAGAGTCAGGGTGAGGTGTCTCACTCATGGACACCTCCACACTAGGAGGAGCCGGGGATCGAACCAGCAAACTTCTGGTTGCCAGGCAACCCGCTGACTAATCATCTGCTCTCTCCTCTCGGTCAGCTGCTGGTGAACAGCGCCCAGATGAACGTGTCCAACATCCTGACTGGGAAGGGAGCGGTCCACGGCCTGTCCTCCGTGCTGCAGATCAACCGCAACCGCTGCGATAAAGCGTATTACCTGGAGACTATGGTAACCATACCTTATAAACGTTATATACTACTAACTAAACCTTATAAACATTATATACTACTAACTAAACCTTATAAACATTATATATTACTAACTAAACCTTATAAACATTATACTAAACCTTATAAACATGATATACTACTAACTAAACCTTATAAACATTATATACTACTAACTAAACCTTATAAACATTATATACTACTAACTAAACCTTATAAACATTATATACTACTAACTAAACCCTATAAACATTATATACTACTAACTAAACCTTCTAAACATTATATACTACTAACTAAACCTTCTAAACATTATATACTACTAACTAAACCTTATAAACATTATATATTACTAACTAAACCTTATAAACATTATATACTACTAACTAAACCTTATAAACATTATATACTACTAACTAAATCTTATAAACATTATATATTACTAACTAAACCTTATAAACATTATATATTACTAACTAAACCTTATAAACATTATATACTACTAACTAAACCTTCTAAACATGATGTATTACTTGGAGACTATGGTAACTATGGTAACTAAACCTTATAAACATGGTGTATTACTTGGAGACTATGGTAACTATGGTAACTAAACCTTCTAAACATGATGTATTACTTGGAGACTATGGTAACTAAACCTTATAAACATGATGTATTACTTGGAGACTATGGTAACTATGGTAACTAAACCTTATAAACATGATGTATTACTTGGAGACTATGGTAACTATGGTAACTAAACCTTATAAACATGATGTATGTTTCTGAAGGGGTCCTGCCGGGAGTGCCACACCCCACTGTGTCCCCGAGGAACCGTCCCCAAGGTGGGAGTCGTTGTATTTCATATTTCTGCCACGTTTGTCCAAAAATATTATTTTAATGGCTGAAGGTTGGATTCATATTTTGTTTAACTTGCAGGCAAATGCGCAGAAGAGACGCTGCATGAAGCACCGGCTGTTCGAAGGACAAGCCATGCTGTCCATCGGCTGCAGGATCCCCTGCATGACCACTGTTATCGTAAGGAAAGTGTGACGTCTGTCTCCATGTCTAGACATCTGTCTGCAGGTCTGTCTCCATGTCTAGACGTCTGTCTGCAGGTCTGTCTCCATGTCTAGACGTCTGTCTGCAGGTCTGTCTCCATGTCTAGACGTCTGTCTGCAGGTCTGTCACCATGTCTAGACGTCTGTCTGCAGGTCTGTCTCCATGTCTAGACGTCTGTCTGCAGGTCTGTCTCCATGTCTAGACGTCTGTCTGCAGGTCTGTCACCATGTCTAGACGTCTGTCTGCAGGTCTGTCTCCATGTCTAGACGTCTGTCTGCAGGTCTGTCTCCATGTCTAGACGTCTGTCTGCAGGTCTGTCTCCATGTCTAGACGTCTGTCTGCAGGCCTGTCTCCATGTCTAGACGTCTGTCTCCATGTCTAGACACCTGTCTGCAGGTCTGTCTCCATGTCTAGACGTCTGTCTGCAGGTCTGTCTCCATGTCTAGACGTCTGTCTCCATGTCTAGACGTCTGTCTGCAGGTCTGTCACCATGTCTAGACGTCTGTCTGCAGGTCTGTCTCCATGTCTAGACGTCTGTCTGCAGGTCTGTCTCCATGTCTAGACGTCTGTCTGCAGGTCTGTCACCATGTCTAGACGTCTGTCTGCAGGTCTGTCTCCATGTCTAGACGTCTGTCTGCAGGTCTGTCTCCATGTCTAGACGTCTGTCTGCAGGTCTGTCTCCATGTCTAGACGTCTGTCTGCAGGCCTGTCTCCATGTCTAGACGTCTGTCTCCATGTCTAGACACCTGTCTGCAGGTCTGTCTCCATGTCTAGACGTCTGTCTGCAGGTCTGTCTCCATGTCTAGACGTCTGTCTCCATGTCTAGACGTCTGTCTGCAGGTCTGTCACCATGTCTAGACGTCTGTCTGCAGGTCTGTCTCCATGTCTAGACGTCTGTCTGCAGGTCTGTCTCCATGTCTAGACGTCTGTCTGCAGGTCTGTCTCCATGTCTAGACGTCTGTCTGCAGGTCTGTCACCATGTCTAGACGTCTGTCTGCAGGTCTGTCTCCATGTCTAGACGTCTGTCTGCAGGTCTGTCTCCATGTCTAGACGTCTGTCTGCAGGTCCGTCTCCATGTCTAGACGTCTGTCTGCAGGTCTGTCTCCATGTCTAGACATCTGTCTGCAGGTCTGTCTCCATGTCTAGACGTCTGTCTGCAGACCCGTCACCATGGCAACGCATGTGTCCACAGATCCGTCGGTGCTGCGGCAGTTTCTTCGGGAAGCACTGCCAGCCGTGTCCCCGGTTCGACGGCCAGTCCTGCGCGGGTCACGGCTCGTGTTCAGACGGGACCAACGGGACGGGCATCTGCTCCTGCCACCCCAACTTCAGCGGGACGGCGTGCGAATCCTGCGTCGCAGGGAAATATGGCGTCCACTGCGATCAAGGTACCGCCATGATATATATATATATACAGTATATATATGTGTTGTCATGGTGATGGACTTCACCTCCGCGAGGCTCACCGGGTTTCCTCCCCCTGCAGACTGCGGCTGCATGAGGGGCCGCTGCAGCGAGGGACCCCTGGGGGACGGGACCTGCGAGTGCGAGGTCGGCTGGAAGGGCATCCTCTGTGACGAAAGTATGTCCATGTTCAGTTAGCTCGCGGTGTTAGCCTCTGCTAGTAGCCTGCAGTTAGCTGGTGCTGTTAGCCTCTGCTAGTATCCTACAGTTAGCTGGTGCTGTTAGCCTCTGCTAGTAGCCTGCAGTTAGCTGGTGCTGTTAGCCTCTGCTAGGGAAGTGACTTGGGTCCAATGTGCCGTTGCAGAGATCGAGTCCAGCGCTGAGGAGCTGTGTGGAGCGGTGAAGTGCCACACCAGCGCAAAGTAGGTGACATCACTATCGTCCACATGATCACATGATGTCCACATGATCCCATGGTGTCCACATGATCACATGGTGTCCACATGATCACATGATGTCCACATGATCACATGATGTCCACATGATCACATGGTGTCCACATGATCACATGATGTCCACATGATCACATGGTGTCCACATGATCACATGATGTCCACATGATCACATGGTGTCCACATGATCCCATGGTGTCCACATGATCCAGTACATGATGTCCACATGATCACATGATGTCCACATGATCACATGATGTCCGCATGATCACATGGTGTCCACATGATCACATGATGTCCATATGATCACATGATGTCCACATGATCACATGGTGTCCACATGATCCAGTACATGGTGTCCACATGATCACATGATGTCCACATGATCACATGATGTCCACATGATCCAGTACATGATGTCCACATGATCACATGATGTCCACATGATCCAGTACATGATGTCCATGATGTTAAAAACTAAATCATTGGTTTGTTTGTTGTTGTTTAAGTTGCATCACCAAGCGGTCCCAGACTCAGTGTGCATGCGCTGCCGGGTTTGAGGGCAACGGTACCGACTGTAAAGGTATAGAATATTAATTATAAAGAATATTATAAATTATACCTTTTATTAAAGGTGCTGTAGGTAACGTTTAAGAGTTATACTTTGACTGTAAAGGTAAAGAATATTATAACTTATACTTTTTATTAAAGCTGCTGTAGGTAACGTTTAAGAGTTATACTTTGACTGTAAAGGTAAAGAATATTATAAATTATACCTTTTATTAAAGGTGCTGTAGGTAACATTTAAGAGTTATACGTTGACTGTAATGTGTTAGTAACACCAGAACCAAATCCATCAGCTGTTAGTGAGTGAAATGCTCTGAGAGGATATGAGACCATCCAGATGTTAGACACGCCCCCCTCGTTTCTGACCAATCAGAGCGTCTCTTCTGTCGGCCTCTTACCAATGCTCAGCTCTCTTACAGCACCTTTAAGGTCTGACTGTCTGTGCTGTCTGACTGTCTGACTGTCTGAGCTGTCTGACTGTCTGTGCTGTGTGTGCTGTCTGTGCTGTGTGTGCTGTCTGACTGTCTGACTGTCTGTGCTGTCTGACTGTCTGTGCTGTCTGACTGTCTGTGCTGTCTGACTGTCTGTGCTGTGTGTGCTGTCTGTGCTGTCTGACTGTCTGACTGTCTGTGCTGTCTGTGCTGTCTGACTGTCTGTACTGTCTGTGCTGTCTGACTGTCTGTGCTGTCTGACTGTCTGTGCTGTGTGTGCTGTGCAGCCATAGACCCCTGCAGGGTGGGGAACGGCGGCTGCAGTCCGGACGCCGTCTGCAAGCGGACCCAGCCGGGCCGGCGGGACTGCGTCTGCCGGTCCGGGTTCTCAGGGGACGGCCGGGTCTGCGTGGGTGAGGCTGCTGTCACCGCTTCTTACTATTTATTAATTAATAAACTATTTATTAATTAATAAATAGTTTATTAATTAAAACATTACAAAGCAGAAGAGTCATCAAATATTACGCAATATTTCCCTCCTTCCCTCCTTGTGTCCTACCCTTCCCTCCTTGTGTCCTACCCTTCCCTCCTTGTGTACTACCCTCCCCTCCTTGTGTCCTACCCTCCCCTCCTTGTGTCCTACCCTCCCCTCCTTGTGTCCTACCCTTCCCCTCTTGTGTCCTACCCTTCCCTCCTTGTGTCCTACCCTCCCCTCCTTGTGTCCTATCCTCCCCTCCTTGTGTCCTACCCTTCCCTCCTTGTGTACCACCCTTCCCTCCTTGTGTACTACCCTCCCCTCCTTGTGTCCTACCCTCCCCTCCTTGTGTCCTACCCTTCCCCTCTTGTGTCCTACCCTTCCCTCCTTGTGTCCTACCCTCCCCTCCTTGTGTCCTATCCTCCCCTCCTTGTGTCCTACCCTTCCCTCCTTGTGTACCACCCTTCCCTCCTTGTGTACTACCCTTCCCTCCTTCCCTCCTTGTGTACTACCGTTCCATCCTTGTGTACTACCATTCCCTCCTTGTGTCCTACCCTTCCCTCCTTGTGTCCTACCCTTCCCTCCTTGTGTCCTACCCTTCCCTCCTTGTTTACTACCCTTCCCTCCTTGTGTACCACCCTTCCCTCCTTGTGTCCTACCCTCCCCTCCTTGTGTCCTACCCTCCCCTCCCTGTGTCCTACCCTTCCCTCCTTCCCTCCTTGTGTCCTACCCTTCCCTCCTTGTGTCCTACCCTTCCCTCCTTGTGTCCTACCCTCCCCTCCTTGTGTCCTACCCTTCCCTCCTTGTGTCCTACCCTCCCCTCCTTGTGTCCTCCCCTCCCCTCCTTGTGTCCTACCCTTCCCTCCTTGTGTCCTACCCTCCCCTCCTTGTGTCCTACCCTACCCTAGAGATAAACGCGTGTCTGGAGGGGACCGGCCGTTGCCATGTGAACGCAGACTGTATTCACTCTGGACCCAACAAGGTGACTCCTCCCACACTCACACTCCCAGCATGCAACTTGTTTTCATGTCCATCCAAGAACATTTTAGTCGATGTTTTCCTGACCAGACGTCCGTTTGTCCATCCCTGCGTCGTGTAGACGTTGTGTACGTGTCGTCAAGGTTACTGGGGGAACGGACAGAAGTGCAAGATGACTGACCTGTGTCTGAAGGTAGGTGCCGAACCACACACACACACACACACACACACCCCTCCCAGCATGGCTGCAGGGAGCGCTGACCTCAAAGTGACGCTGTGCTGCTGTTGCCGACGGCAACCTTGCAGAAAAACGGCGACTGCCATCAGTTCGCCAAGTGCAACACGACGGGTCCCGGCGTGCGGACCTGCACCTGTCAGGCCGGATACGTGGGCGACGGCGTCTCCTGCAAGGGGACCGTGGGAAAGGTGAGCGAGGAGGAGGAGGAGGAGGAGGAGGAGGACCGCGAGGCCGGACCTCAAACATACTCAGTACCTGTGGGCTGCGTGCCGACCCGAGAGTCACCATGTTGTCTCCTCTCCACAGGAACTGCTCACCAAGAACCGGGTGGATTTCTACATGGTGGCGCTTGTAAGTGATGATGATGATGATGATGATGATGGTAACCATGGTTACCATAAGTATAACTATAACTCTTTACTGCTTTACATGCAGTGACTATCTAGATGAATAAATATAATGATATAAATAAAACACCCATGTGACCTCGAATCCACCTGCTCTCCACACACACTCCCCATATGCTACCGAATGGCTCCTACATTAAAACTAAATATAAAAATGATAATAAATTATAATTATTATAATTTACTGATGTTTTCCAGATATCCTACGGCCTCCCGCTCAACGGCCGCGGCCCGTTTACCATCTTCACCACCAGCCGCTGGACGTCTGCCCAAGTCAAATCAGTAAGCACACATTTCCCCATTTCCCCGTGTTCTCACACACCTTGTGTTTGGGGAGGAGGACTGAGTTCTTGTGGTTCTTCTCTCCTGTCAGCTGAAGATCCTGGCGATGACCGGGCACATGGACCTGGTGGGGAACATCATCCAGAGCCACGTGGTCATGTGTCACACGCTGACCGCCAGCGACCTGGCGGTGCCCAGGAACCTCACCGCCTTGTCAGGGATGGTCCTGACCACCAGGATGTCTCAGGTAACACGCTAGAAGGTCCTGACCACCAGGATGTCTCAGGTAACACGCTAGAAGGTCCTGACCACCAGGATGTCTCAGGTAACACTGGAGGTCCTGACCACCAGGATGTCTCAGGTAACACACTAGAAGGTCCTGACCACCAGGATGTCTCAGGTAACACTGGAGGTCCTGACCACCAGGATGTCTCAGGTAACACTGGAGGTCCTGACCACCAGGATGTCTCAGGTAACACGCTAGAAGGTCCTGACCACCAGGATGTCTCAGGTAACACGCTAGAAGGTCCTGACCACCAGGATGTCTCAGGTAACACTGGAGGTCCTGACCACCAGGATGTCTCAGGTAACACGCTAGAAGGTCCTGACCACCAGGATGTCTCAGGTAACACTGGAGGTCCTGACCACCAGGATGTCTCAGGTAACACGCTAGAAGGTCCTGACCACCAGGATGTCTCAGGTAACACACTAGAAGGTCCTGACCACCAGGATGTCTCAGGTAACACTGGAGGTCCTGACCACCAGGATGTCTCAGTAATAAGAGTAATATGTCTTGTGGTTTCTCCCCCATGTTCTCGTCTCCAGGGAACCATCTTCATTAATGACGCTAGAGTGACCTTCAGCGACGACGTCAGCGTTAACGGGATCATCCATGAGATCGACACGTTCCTGGTCTCACCCAGCCTGGAGAACCTCACACTGTCCTCTTCCCGCGTATGTAACAAATATATTGTTGAGTATATATTTTGTAATCTGCTGAACTTCAGAGGTGATCAGTGTAACTATTGGAAGGATTTTCCTCTTTCCCCACCAGCTGAACCTGAGCGACGTGGCGGAGCGCCACGGGTACCAGAGTTTCTACAAGCTGCTGGAGGTGAGTCGGTCCAAAAGACCTCCAGCCTCCAGTCCATGGTCCAAAACCTTCAGCCTCCAGGACCTCCAGCCTCCATAAACATTTCACTTGATGAAAATCTTCTTCTTGTTTCTGCAAGGAAACGGGAGTGATGGGCGCGCTGAGCGACGCGGCGAACCGCCCGGTGACGCTGTTCCTCCCGTCCGACCGGGCGTTGTCCTCGCTGTCCCGCCAGCAGAGGGACTTCCTGTACGACCCGCACAACAAGGAGCAGCTGCTGGAATACGTCAGATACCACGTCGTCCCCCACAGCAAGGTAGTGGTGATGTCTCCTGAGATGTCTCCTGGGAGGTGATGTCTCCTGGGATGTCTGCACTAGTTCAGGGAGGTGATGTCTCCTGAGATGTCTCCTGGGAGGTGATGTCTCCTGGGATGTCTGCACTAGTTCAGTAGATGATGTCTCCTGGGATGTCTCCTGGGAGGTGATGTCTCCTGGGATGTCTGCACTAGTTCAGTAAATGATGTCTCCTGGGATGTCTGCACTAGTTCAGTAGATGATGTCTCCTGGGATGTCCACACTAGTTCAGTAGATGATGTCTCCTGGGATGTCCTCACTAGTTCAGTAGATGATGTCTCCTGAGATGTCTCCTGGGAGGTGATGTCTCCTGGGATGTCTGCACTGGTTCAGTACATGATGTCTCCTGAGATGTCTCCTGGGAGGTGATGTCTCCTGGGATGTCTCTTGGGAGGTGATGTCTCCTGGGAGGTGATGTCTCCTGGGATGTCTGCACTAGTTCAGGGAGGTGATGTCTCCTGGGATGTCTCCTGGTAGGTGATGTCTCCTGGTAGGTGATGTCTCCTGGTAGGTGATGTCTCCTGAGATGTCTCCTGGGATGTCTGCACTAGTTCAGGGAGGTGATGTCTTCTGGGATGTCTCCTGGGAGGTGATGTCTCCTGGGATGTCCGCACTAGTTCAGTAGATGATGTCTC
The DNA here is from genome assembly GCA_030340625.1 of Merluccius polli. Classification (NCBI taxonomy): domain Eukaryota; kingdom Metazoa; phylum Chordata; class Actinopteri; order Gadiformes; family Merlucciidae; genus Merluccius; species Merluccius polli. The sequence continues at coordinate 68,113 of JAOPHQ010006034.1, forward strand.
CTGAGATGTCTCCTGGGAGGTGATGTCTCCTGGGATGTCCACACTAGTTCAGTAGATGATGTCTCCTGGGTCTGCAGGTGTACGCTGCAGAGCTGGTCCACCTGGACGGCGCCAGGACTCTGCAGGGCGCGCCGCTCCAGTTCAGCTGTGGAGGAAGTGATGCCATCGTACGTAGCGACGCCACCACACACCGCTCTTCATGAACATGACGAGAGTTACTTCCACTCAGCATCCCGCCTCCATGTTGTCCTGACAGGGAGACATCTTCATCAACGGCGGGAAATGTCGCATCGTCCAGAGGCACCTGGACTTCACCGGCGGGATCGCGTACGGCATCGACTGCCTGCTGACGCCGCCCAGCATCGGCAGCCGCTGTGATGAGCACAAGAGCGTCAAGCTCATCGTGAGTTCCTCTCCCGGTCCGGTTCACACCAGGACCGGTCCTCTAAAGGTTCCTCTAAAGGAGAGCCTAACTTTCCTCATTTTCCTGTCATCGTCGGTCTTCAGTGCCAGAGCAGATTTAGGATGAAATGTTTTTTCTTGTGTGGCAACAGATGAAGTGTGCGTCTTGCAACCTCCCTTCGAACCCCTGTCCCAGTGGATCCGAGCTGAAGGTATGAGTTCATATCCCTTTATTCTGGTGTTGTCCTCATGAAGAGCCCCACACTGCACACCACTGGCTCCCACTCTGCTCTGTGGACACCTGAGGTCTCATCCCTTCATGTTGGAGATGAGCTGGTGGTTGGTCTGCGTGTGAACTTTGCGTTGTCCATGTGTCTCCATGGTGTCCATGTGTCTCCATGTGTCTCCATGTTGTCCATGTGTCTCCATGGTGTCCATGTGTCTCCATGGTGTCCATGTGTCTCCATGGTGTCCATGTGTCTCCATGTTGTCCATGTGTCTCCATGGTGTCCATGTGTCTCCATGGTGTCCATGTGTCTCCATGGTGTCCATGTGTCTCCATGTTGTCCATGTGTCTCCATGTTGTCTCCAGGCCAGTGAGAAGTGTGACCTCCCCCTGCTGTCCGTCACAAAGCACTCAGGCTGCAGACACACGTGTCTCTTCAACCAGTGGCAGCCCAAGTGCTGCGCTGGTTACTATGGGAGAGACTGTCAAGGTAGGAGTTATAATAATATATATTATATCATCATATATAATTATAATATAATTATATATGATGATATAACTGCCAGGGTAGGAAGTTATAATAATATCATATCATCATATATAATAATAATATAACTGCCAGGGTAGGAAGTCATAATAATATCTTATCATCATAAATAATAATAATAATAATAATAATAATAATAATAATATAACTGCCAGGGTAGGAAGTCATAATAATATCTTATCATCATATATAATAATAATAATAATAATAATAATAATAATAATATATTACTGCCAGCGTAGGAAGTTATAATAATATCTTATCATCATAAATAATAATAATAATAATAATAATAATAATAATAATAATAATAATAATAATAATAATGATAATAATATATAACTGCCAGGGTAGGAAGTCATAATAATATCTTATCATCATATATAATAATAATAATAATAATAATAATAATAATATATTACTGCCAGGGTAGGAAGTCATAATAATATCTTATCATAAATAATAATAATAATAATAATACTGCCAGGGTAGGAAGTTATAATAATATCTTATCATCATATATAATAATAATAATAATAATAATATTACTGCCAGGGTAGGAAGTTATAATAATATCTTATCATCATATATAATAATACTATATGTATATGTAACACGTATTGTATTTCTCCAGCTTGCCCTGGGGGAGCAGGGTCAGTCTGCAGTAACCATGGAGACTGCGACGACGGTCACTTTGGCAACGGCACCTGCAAGTGCCATGATGGGTTCCAGGGCGTGGCGTGCGAGCTGTGCGACGCCGGCCGCTACGGGCCGGCCTGCGACGGTACGCCGACCGCGTCCCGGTCTTCAGGTTTACAGTGATGTTAGCACGGCTAGGGGGCGCTGTTAGGCACAACACCGTTATTAAAACAACTTTAAAACTTATTCAAACGGTTATTAAACGGTTATTAAAACAGTTACTACCTAGTAAGATTTCACAAAACACACAGCAACATAAAAGAGGGAGGAGCGGGACCTCCAGACCGGACCAGGAGCGAGTCCTCTCGCCGCGGCCCACCACCCACCGCTTGTATCTGATGTGATGTTCCTGTGGCTCCTCAGCTTGCCGCTGCACGCCGCGCGGGGCGTGTGTGGACGGCCGCCGAGGGAGCGGCGAGTGTTTCTGTGAGGTGGGCTGGACCGGGGAGCGCTGCGAGATTCACCAAGGTCTGACAGGACACACACACACACACACACACACACATGAACACACACATACACACACACTGCCTGCCTTCCTTTATCTTCTGATCTGACTGAAACAGATGAATATATTCTGATATATTATAGACATAATAAGGTTGGTAGTTTGAACTCCTTCCTCCTCCTCCAGCTGCGGTGCCGGTGTGCAGCCCCCCCTGCGCTCCGCAGGCGGTCTGCCAGGACAACAACACATGCGTGTGCAGGCCGTACTACGAGGGGAACGGCTCAACCTGCGCCCGTAAGACCGAACCGCTCGCCGTCTTCATTTATTTACAGCCGCACCTCAGGCCAGGCCAGGTGTACCGTTACAAACCGCAATGGGTTGACATCACTGTAACTACAGTGTAAAGTAAGGTGTAACTACACTGTAACTACACTGTAAAGTAAGGTGTAACTACACTGTAACTACACTGTAAAGTAAGGTGTAACTACACTGTAACTACACTGTAAAGTAAGGTGTAACTACAATGTAAAGTAAGGTGTAACTACACTGTAAAGTAAGGTGTAACTACACTAACTACAGTGTAAAGTAATTCAATTTTCAATTCAATTTTATTTGTATAGCGCCAATTCATAACAGAAGTTATCTCAGGGCACTTTTCAAATGGAGCAGGTCTAGACCAAACTCCTAATAACATTTACAGAGACCCAACAGTACCACCATGAGCAAGCACTTGGCACGGGGGCAAGGAAAAACTGCCTGTTAAAAGGCAGAAACCTTGGACAGACCCTTCGGCTCTAGGTGGGTGGTCATCTGCCTTGACCAGTTGGGGTGAGAGAGAGAGAGAGAGAGAGAGAGAGAGAGAGAGAGAGAGAGAGAGAGAGAGAGAGCGAGCAACTACATCAATGCACTAGCACCAATGATGGGGGACAGCGAGCAGCAACAACAGTAACTGTATATAACTGGTAACTGATATTAGCAATGGCAGTCAAGCAGGACCATGGAGGCTCCGCCAGGATCCATGAGAACCTGCGAGACGAGAAAACACAAGAACTCCGGGGAAGAAGTGTTAGTAACATGCATTAATGGGACATGAATGTGTGCACACAGAGAGAGAGAGAGAGAGAGAGAGAGAGAGAGAGAGACTCCAATGCACCAAGGGAAATCCCCCGATAGTCTAGGCCTATAGCAGCATAACTAAGGGATGGTTCAGGACTCACCTGATCCAGCCCTAACTATAAGCTTTATCAAAGAGGAACGTCTTAAGCCTACTCTTAAATGTGGAGAGGGTGTCTGCCTCCCGAACCACAACTGGAAGCTGGTTCCACTGAAGAGGAGCTTGGTAACTGAAGGCTCTGGCTCCGGTTCTACTTTTAGAAACTATTGGAACCACCAGTAGCCCTGCATTCAGAGAACGCAGTGTTCTAGTGGGGTAGTAGGGTACTATGAGCTCTTTGAGATATGAAGGGGCCTGCCCATGAAGAGCTTTATAGGTGAGGAGGAGGATTTTAAATTCTATTCTAAATTTTACAGGGAGCCAATGCAGAGAAGCTAGTACAGGAGAGATGTGATCTCTTTTCCTAGTTCCTGTCAGTACTCGCGCTGCAGCGTTTTGAATTAATTGAAGCATCTTAATGGATTTATTTGGACAACCTGATAATAAGGAGTTGCAGTAATCCAGTCTTGAGGTAACAAATGCATGGATTAGTTTTTCTGCGTCTGTCTTTGATAGGATGCGTCTGATTTTTGTAATATTACGTAAATGAAAAAAGGCAGTCCTAGAGGTCTGCTTTATGTGGGAATTAAATGACAGATCCTGATCAAAGATAACTCCAAGATTCCTGACAGTGGTGCTAGAGGCCAATGTAATGCCATCTAGAGTAGCTATATCTGTAGACATTAAGTCTCTAAGGTTTTTGGGGCCAAGTACAAGAATTTCGGTTTTCTCTGAGTTTAACATCAGAAAATTGCAGCTCATCCAGGATTTTATGTCTTTAAGACATGTTTGTAATTTAGATAATTGATTAATTTCATCGGGTTTGATCGATAGATATAACTGCGTATCATCTGCATAACAATGAAAGTTAATGGAGTGCTTTCTAATAATATCGCCTAAAGGGAGCATATATAAAGTAAATAGTATTGGTCCAAGTACAGAACCTTGTGGAACTCCATGACTAACTGTAGTATTTATTGAAGATTCATCATTCACGTGTACAAACTGTGAACGATCTGATAGATATGACATAAACCAGCTTAGTGCGGTTCCTTTGATGCCAATTTCATGCTCGAGTCTCTGTAAAAGAATACTATGATCAATGGTGTCAAAGGCAGCACTAAGATCTAATAATACAAGTACAGAGACAAGTCCATTGTCAGAAGCAATCAAAAGGTCATTATTAACTTTAACCAGAGCTGTCTCTGTGCTATGATGAACTCTAAATCCTGACTGGAAATCCTCGAATAAACTATTGTTGTGTAGAAAGTCACACAATTGTTTGGCGACTACTTTCTCCAGAATTTTAGACAGAAAGGGGAGATTAGAAATCGGTCTATAGTTGGCTAAAACCCCAGGGTCAAGAGTGGGCTTTTTAAGAAGGGGTTTAATTACAGCTACTTTAAAGGACTGTGGTACATATCCTGATAATAAAGAAAGATTAATCATTTCCAGTAAAGAAGTGCCAATTAAGGGTACAATTTCTTTAAGCAGCCTAGTTGGGATGGGGTCTAACAGACAGGTTGATGACTTCGATGAAGAAATTATAGAAGTTAACTGATGAAGACTGACAGCAGAGAAACACTCCAAATACACATCTAAGTTTGCACCAGTCAAAGTGTCTGATGTTGGAGAGCCTGCGATACCTATTGAGGGCATTTGGTGACTAATTTTCTCTCTAATAGTAATAATTTTATTATAAAAGAAGTTCATGAAGTCATTGCTACTTAAGTTGATAGGGATACATGGCTCAATAGAGCTGTGACTCTCTGTCAGCCTGGCTACAGTGCTGAAGAGGAACCTGGGGTTGTTTTTATTTTTCTTCTATTAGTGCCGAGTAAAAGGCTCCTCTGGCATTACGGAGGGCCTTTCTATAATTTTTAAGATTATTTTGCCATATTAAGCGATTTTCTAATAAATTGGAAGCGCGCCATTTCCTTTCTGATTTCCTTGTTTCTTGTTTTAATTGACGAGTTTGTTGGTTGTACCACGGTGCTAGTTTCCTGTGTTTTATTATTTTCTGTTTTCTAGGAGCGATAGAATCTAATGTTGATTGTAGAGAGCCTGCAGCACTATTAACAAGATTATCAATTTGGGAGTGACTAAAGTTAATATAGGACTCCGTTATATTCAGATATGGCATTGAATTAAACACTGATGCAATCTCCTCCTTAAATTTAGCTACAGCACTGTCAGATAGACATCTGCTGTAGGAAGTTTTGCTTAATGGCTTATAGTCAAATAATAGAAATTCAAAAGTTATTAAATAATGATCAGATAGGAGAGGATTATGTGGAAAAACTATTAAATGTTCAATATCCATGCCATATGATAGAACAAGGTCAAGAGTGTGATTAAAACAATGGGTTGGTTTATTTACACTCTGACAGAAGCCGATTGAGTCTATTAATGAGGTAAATGCGTTACTAAGGCTGTCATTTGTAACATCCACATGGACATTAAAATCACCTACAATAATTACTTTATCTGATTTAAGAACTAAACTTGATAGAAACTCTGAGAATTCAGATATAAAATCAGAGTACGGTCCAGGAGCGCGGTACACTATAACAAATAGGACTGGCTCCAGTGTTTTCCAGTTTGGGTGAGAAAGACTAAAAATAATGCTTTCAAATGAATTATAATTTAGTTTTGGTTTAGGGTCCATTAAAACCCCCGAGTCATATATAGCTGCTACTCCACCTCCTCGGCCTGCGCCTCGGGGAATGTGAGTATTAATATGACTGGGGGGGGTGGATTCATTTAGGCTAACATAATCCTCATGGGACAACCAGGTCTCAGTAAGACAAAGCAAATCAATATCATAATCTGATATTAATTCATTCACTAGAACAGCTTTGGATGACAGAGACCTGATATTTAACAGTCCACATTTAATTCTTTTATTTTGTGCTACTGAGGAGTTGGTTTTAATTTTTATTAGGTTTTCATGATTAACGCCTCTTGTTTTTATTTCTTTACATAATGTAGGCGGTCGGGGGACAGACACAGTCTCTATGGGGTGGTGGGTGGGGGACTGTACTAGAGGAAGCGCAGAGAAGTGTGTTAAACAGCAACTCTGCTTCCTGGTCCCAACTCTGGACTGTCAGGTTTTAGAAATAAACTGCATCATATTCCTGGATAAGAGAGCCGCTCCATCCAACGTGGGATGGATGCCGTCTCTCCCAATCAAACCAGGTTTTCCCCAAAAAGGCTGCCAATTATCAATGAAGCCCACATGGTTTGCTGGACACCACCTGGACAGCCAGCGGTGGAAGGACGCCATGCGGCTATACATGACGTCACTGGTCACATTGGGCAGGGGTCCAGAGAAAACTACGGTGTCCGACATTGTTTTGGCGTATCTACACACCGATTCCACATTAATTTTAGTGACCTCCGATTGGCGTAATCGGGAGTCATTACCGCCGACGTGAATAACAATCTTATGATATTTACGTTTGTCTTTCGCCAGCAGTTTTAAATAGGATTCAACGTCGCCCGCTCTGGCCCCAGGGATACATTTGACTATGGCCGCTGGCTTCGCTAACTTCACGTTTCTGACTATAGAAGAGCCAATAACCAGAGTCTGCTCCTCAGCGGGTGCGTCGCTGAGTGGGGAAAACGTATTAGAAACGTGAATGGGCTGGTGGTGAGCCGTGGGCTTCAGTGGGTTGCCGCTACGCTTCCCCCGAACAGTCACCCACTCTCCGTGGCTTCCCGGCTGCTCGGGGTCTACCGGGGGACGGCTAACTAGGGCTACCGCCGGCCGGCCCGCACAGACTACCGGAGACGGTGTGGTGCGGTACCGGGCCTCTAAGTCACTAATCCTCACCTCCAGCGCACTAAATAAACTACATTTAATACAGGTACCATTATCACTAAAAGAGGTGGAGGAGTAACTAAACATTTGGCACACTGAGCAGGACAGAGGAGCAGAGGAAGAGGGAGAAGACATCGCTAACTGCTAATGCTTAATGTAACTAGCGTGTGAAGACTTAAAATAGCGACTTGTCGCTATTTTAAGTTTAAATGTTTAAGCGGGTAAATAACCGCTGTAACGAGTAAAACAAATGTATATTCAGCGTTCACCGACAGCTACAACACCAAACAGTGTACACACAGAGCAAGAGGTAGACCGGAAATGAGTCGATGCTTACCGCAACAGCGACACCTACCTCTCAATGAGTAAGGTGTAACTACACTGTAAAGTAAGGTGTAACTACACTGTAAAGTAAGGTGTAACTACACTGTAACCACATTGTAAAGTAAGGTGTAACTACACTGTAAAGTAAGGTGTAACTACACTAACTACACTGTAAAGTAAGGTGTAACTACACTGTAACCACACTGTAAAGTAAGGTGTAACTACACTGTAACTACACTGTAAAGTAAGGTGTAACTACACTGTAAAGTAAGGTGTAACTACACTGTAACCACATTGTAAAGTAAGGTGTAACTACACTGTAAAGTAAGGTGTAACTACACTGTAACTACACTGTAAAGTAAGGTGTAACTACACTGTAAAGTAAGGTGTAACTACACTGTAACCACATTGTAAAGTAAGGTGTAACTACACTGTAAAGTAAGGTGTAACTACACTGTAACCACATTGTAAAGTAAGGTGTAACTACACTGTAAAGTAAGGTGTAACTACACTGTAAAGTAAGGTGTAACTACACTGTAAAGTAAGGTGTAACTACACTATAAAGTAAGGTGTAACTACACTAACTACACTGTAAAGTAAGGTGTAACTACACTGTAACCACACTGTAAAGTAAGGTGTAACTACACTGTAACTACACTGTAAAGTAAGGTGTAACTACACTGTAAAGTAAGGTGTAACTACACTGTAAAGTAAGGTGTAACTACACTGTAACCACATTGTAAAGTAAGGTGTAACTACACTGTAAAGTAAGGTGTAACTACACTGTAACTACACTGTAAAGTAAGGTGTAACTACACTGTAAAGTAAGGTGTAACTACACTGTAACTACACTGTAAAGTAAGGTGTAACCACACTGTAACGTAGGGTGTAACCCGGTACTGACCTGTGCCCCCCCCGGCTCCCCTAGTGGTGGACCGGTGCGCTGCGGGGCACGGCGGCTGCGCTCCCGGCACCCGCTGCGTCCAGAAGGAGACGGCGGTGAGCTGCGTCTGCCCCAGCGGCCACCGGGGGGACGGCTTCTCCTGCCAGCCCAGCGACCCCTGCGCCCTGCGGGACAACGGCGGCTGCCATGAGCACGCCACCTGCACCATGACCGGCCCGGTGAGCACCGCCAGGCACACGCGTGTGCTTCACTCAGAAACATGCTGTTGCCGTTAGGGTTGGGTACCGAACCCGGTACTTTTACCGGTACCGACCGAAACACGTCGGTATAACCGAGTATTGGTTCACGTAAAATCCAACGGTGCCAAATTTCGGTACTTTCACGTGCATTAGGAGCAGAATGCACAGCTGAGATATGCCCAAGTGTAACTTTATGTCTGACTCAAAACGGAAAGCAATTATGAACAATTTAGTGCTCCATTTAGATTTAATCTAAAGTAATCGAGTAATCTAAAAATTCGGCGCGATTGCCGCGGACCCGCTAGCCGCGGACCCGACCGCGCAGCACCCACCGCCGTCTACAATCGCTGTTACCGCTGTTTTATTATCATCACTCCCACACCGTCACCGGGGCTTCATAGTAATGTGTCCGAATAGAGCAGCCCTCTCGGACACACACATGCTGTTACCGCTGTAACATGCTGTTAACAGCGATTGTAGACGGCGGTGGGTGCTGCGCGGTCGGGTCCGCGGCTAGTGGGTCCGTTGCTGGCGGGTCCGCGGCAATCGCGGCGAATTCTTAGATTACTCGCCAGAGTGGCGAGTGGTCTTCATAAATTACTCGACAAATACAAAAATTACTCGCATTTGGCGAGTAAAACAGCCTTATTTCAACCCCTGTGTGTGTGTGTGCGTGTGTGTGTGTGTGTGTGTGTGTGTGTCCGACAGTCCGAGAGGGCTGCTCTCCTGAAGATTCACATTCAGAACGTTCATAACTTGTAGTCCTGCATTTTTAAACCAGTCGTTACAGTTCAGTTAGAGTAAGGTACCGGAAAAAGTATCGTTGGATACCGAGACCGAACACCAGGCACCGGCACCGATATCGGTTCAGATGTGAAAGGTACCCAACCCTAGTTGCCGTGGTGATGATTAGGATTGTGATATATCTGTAATCATTATGAATGTGATGCCAGGGGAAGAGCAAGTGTGCGTGTAAGGACAACTTCGTGGGGGACGGAGTGACGTGTGCCGTCAAGGAGCTGCCAATCAACCGCTGTCTCCATGACAACGGCTTGTGTCACGCGGACGCCACGTGTACCGACCTCCACTTTGAGGGTACGATGACATCATCTTCATAACAGCAAACACCCCGCTTCATATTCCCATTGTGACTGTGTGTGTGTTTGTGTGTCACTGTGTGTGCGTGTGTGCGTCCGTGTGTGCGTGCGTGCGTGTGTGCGCACATGTGTGTGTGTGTGTGTGTGTGCGTCCAGACGCCACGGTGGGTGTGTTTCACGTGCGTTCAGATCAGGGAGTGTACAAGCTGACCTACGCCAGCGCTGTGGCCGCCTGCACCGAGCGCGGCGCCGCCGTCGCCACGTACACACAGCTGTCCTACGCCCAGCAGGTTATTATTATATATATTATTTATATATTATATATATATTATATTATTATAACCTGTGCTATAACCTGTGTGTGTCTCCAGGCGGGGTACAACCTGTGTGCGGCCGGCTGGCTGGACGCGGCGCGGGTTTCCTACCCCACCACGTACTCCAACCCCAACTGCGGCTTCGGCCACGTGGGCCTCGTGGACTACGGCGTCCGCAAGAACCTCAGCGAGACCTGGGACACGTTCTGCTACCGGGTCAAAGGTCAATCACAGTATAATATATCATAATATAATCATATCAAATATAGTTAAACCTTCTGACACAGATGGCCGCAGGGCCGTCCGTCTTATTCCAGTGAGGTGCAGTGATGATGAAGTGTGGGTTGTCATGGTTACTGGATGGTGTTGTGTGTGTTCCCTGCGTGCCAGTGGTGGCGTGTGCGTGTAAACCCGGGTACGTCGGCGACGGTTACGCCTGCGCAGGGAACCTCCTTCAGGTCCTCATCTCTAGACCGCTCTTCTCCAACTTCCTCACCGTGAGTGAATAATCACACGTTCATAATCACACGTTCATAATCACACGTTCATAATCACACGTTCATAAACAGGTTATGAACTCATGAACGTTTCCTTCCCTCAGCAAATCCTGAACTGCTCTCAGCACTCTGCGTCTGGGAAGCGCTTTGTGGAGCGGCTCACAGACCTCAGCAGCAAATCCACTCTGTTTGTTCCGGACAACGCCGGCCTGCTGGACAACCAGGTACACACACACACACACACACGCGCACACACGCACACGCACACACACACACACACACACACACTGTCAGGTACACACACACACACACACACACACACACACACTGTCAGGTACACACACACACACACACACACACACACACACATACACACACACACACACACACACACATACACACACGCACGCACATGCACACACGCACGCACACACACACACACACACACACACACACACACACACAACTAACTAAGAAGCTAATGGAGTATACTGTATATTGCTGATACTGCACATTTGTGGACAATAAAGTTCATGATGATGATGATGATGCTGATGATGATGATGATGATGATGATGATGATGATGATGATGATGCTGAGCTCCTGCCAGGTGTCCAGGTGTGATTGTGGTGTTGTCCTGCAGACGCTGAGTGAGAGGGATGTGGAGTACCACCTGGCGGAGGGCCAGGCGGTGGCGCTCAGCGACATGAAGAACGGCGGGAAGATGGGAACGCGCCACGGCAGCCTGAGCATACAGGGCGTGGTCGACTTCCTCGACCCCACCGTCCTGGTGAGACCCTAACCTTGACCCCTGACCCTAACCTTGACCCCTAACCTTGACCCCTAACCTTGACCCCTGACCCTAACCTTAACCTCTGACCCTAACCTTGACCCCTGACCCTAACCTTAACCCCTGACCCTAACTTTAACCCCTGACCCTAACCTTGACCCTAACCTTGACCCCTGACCCTAACCTTAACCCCTGACCCTAACCCTTACCTTAACCCCTGACCCTAAGCCTACTCCTAACCTTAACCCCTGGCCCTAACCTTAGCCCTTGACCCTAACCTTAACCCCTGGCCCTAACCTTAACCCCTGACCCTAACCCTTACCTTAACCCCTGACCCTAACCCTACTCCTAACCTTAACCCCTGACCCTAACCCTTACCTTAACCCCTCCTCCTAACCTTAACCCTAAACCCTGACCCTAACCCTAAACCTAACCTTGACCCCTGACCCTAACCCTAACCTTGACCCCTGACCCTAACCTTGACCCCTGACCCTATCCACACTGTAGTTACACGTTGTTACTTTAACACCTTTTACACAGTACTTACTTTTAAATACAGTAAACATCGAATGTTATTAATGTTATGACTTCATTGATATTAAATCTTCAGTCCTCCTGCTACGTCAACGACCGCTTCATCATCGACTCGGACATCGTGGCTGCTAACGGGGTCATCCATGTTCTCCAGGGGCCCCTGAAGGCCCCCCCAGCGCCCCAGGTCCTGGTGAGACCCGCACCACTCACCACTCGTAGTACGGTCCGAATGTATGTGGACTCACAACCACGCAGAAAAAATAAGTACGACAAAGTACGCTCAAAAAGCGGCTTGAGTCTTTATCCCAAGCCGCTTCCATGAGGCTGAGTAGCTTCAGGAAGCAGAGAGGTCAGTGTGGTGGAGGTCACCGCCGGTATCCCATCTCTCATAACGTCTGGTGACCTTCTCCTCAGCACCGCCCGGGCCAGAAGGCCGGGTTGGGAGTGGGCCTCCTGCTCCTGCTGGTCCTCCTGCCGGCCATCCTCTTCGTCGGCTACCGCTTCCACGCACACAAAACCAAACCCTTCAAATTCAGCTACTTCAAGGTCACACTGCACTCCCGCCTCCTCCTCCTGTTCCATGTTGTCATATAATACGTCATACGTGTTGTGGTTTTCACATGTGGTTTGAACGAAGCCTTCCCATGTGACAGGACGAAGGGGAGGAGGAGGACTCGACCCCGACGCCCCCCCACTCCAACTTCAGCAACCCGTCCTACGCCCCGCCGGCCGAGCCCTCGCCGCCCGGCGCCACGGTACGCTGTCCCTGCAGGGCTTCTAACAGTAGCATGTTAGCATGTTAGCATGTCATGGTAATCAGCTGTTGGTTAGGGAGAGTAGCATGTTAGCATGTCATGGTAATCAGCTGTTCTTGGTTCCTAGGCTGAGGACGCGGAGCCGGTGGCGAACCTCAGCTTTGACCTCCTCCAGGACTGACTTCCTCCACATCCCCTCCTGATCCCCCTCCACATCCTCCTCCTGATCCCCCTCCACATCCTCCTCCTGATCCTCCTCCTGATCCTCCTCCTGATCCCCTCCACATCCTCCTCCTGATCCTCCTCCTGATCCCTCTCCTGATCCTCCTCCTGATCCCTCTCCTGATCCTCCTCCTGATCCCCCTCCTGATCCCCCTCCTGATCCTCCTCCTGATCCCCTCCTGATCCCCCTCCTGATCCCTCTCCTGATCCTCCTCCTGATCCCCCTCCACATCCTCCTCCTGATCCCCTCCACATCCTCCTCCTGATCCTCCTCCTGATCCCCTCCACATCCTCCTCCTGATCCCCTCCACATCCTCCTCCTGATCCCCTTCACATCCTCCTCCTGATCCCCTCCACATCCTCCTCCTGATCCCCTCCACATCCTCCTCCACATCCTCCTCCTGATCCCCCTCCACATCCTCCTCCTGATCCCCCTCCACATCCTCCTCCTGATCCCCCTCCTGATCCCCCTCCACATCCCCCTCCTGATCCCATCACCAGAACCTGAAGCCTGCTGCAGTATTTGTGTCCAGAGCCAATGAAATATTAAAAACCATAAAGGACTAACGATGATGTCATCCTGGTCTCATTGTGTTAAAGGGAATATTAGTTGTGCTTCAGCTGGGTCTGGGTTCAAGGCCCCTAGAGTCGTGGGTCGTCAGCTGGGTCTGGGTTCAAGGCCCCTAGAGTCGTGGGTTGTCAGCTGGGTCTGGGTTCAAGGCCCCTAGAGTCGTGGGTTGTCAGCTGGGTCTGGGTTGGGTTCAAGGCCCCTAGAGTCGTGGGTTGTCAGCTGGGTCTGGGTTGGGTTCAAGGCCCCTAGAGCCGTGGGTTGTCAGCTGGGTCTGGGTTCAAGGCCCGCTGAGAGAGATCTCTGTGGCGCTGTCTTATTTCTATGTGATGTGAATTGTGAAGGACACATGCAAATTCTGTCCGTTTCACACCGGGCATCTCTTTGGCGCAACGGAGAGAGCCGTTCACTGGGAGCTCTGGGGAGCGCGGGTTCGAGTCCCGGCAAGGGAGATCTCCGGGGGATCATGGGCTCATTTCTACATCACCTGAATTGTAATGTCAAATACAAGTGCGGCTTCCCAGCACATCACAGCGGGCGTCCAGGTGGCGCAATGCGGAGCGCTGCCGGTTGTTGACCCTGCGGGTCAGGGGTTCGAGTCCTGTCAAGGGACATCTTTGTGTATTGTGATGTCAAATACAAGTGACCGGGTTCAAGTCCCAGTGAGGGAGTGTGCTTTAGACGCATCTTATTTCTACATGAATTGTACTGTCAAATACAAGTGGGGCTTTCCGGTAGCTCACAGCGGGCGTCCAGGTGGCGCAACGCAGAGCGCTGCAGGTTATCAGATCTGCAGTCCAGGGCTCGAGTCCCGGCGAGGGACGTCAACGAGGTTTCCTCTTGTGTGTTGTGATCAAATACAACATCTCTTATTTGTAAGTCCTGTGAATCGTAAGGTCAAGTATAACTTCCCACCACACCTCAGCTGGCGTCTTGGTGGTGCAGCGGTAAGGCTGTTGGTCAACACTCTGTAGACCAGAGGTTCGAGTCCCGGCGAGGGGACATCTTTGTTGTTTCCTCTTATGTACTGTGATGTCAAATACAAGTGTGACTTCCCGACAGGTCATAGTGGAGGTCTTTGTGGTGTGATGGATAGAGCCGTGGTCTGCTGCTCTGACTGACCTGGTATCGAGTCCAGGTGGTGGGACTGGGTTGGGGATGTAGCATGACACTCCTGACATACGGAGACAGTCAGGACACAGGTGTCCCAGTTAGGCAGGTCTCCGACATCCTGTTCGCCGGGTCTCCGACCGCCGTGATACCACGGCAGATGGTTTCCCGGTGAAAAGGATGTTGGAGACCCAATGTTTTGGTCACTCGGTGAACAGAATGTTGGTCTTGGCTGGTCTCAACTGTCTTGTTCACTCCTACGTCCGGTTCGCTGGGTCTCCCACCGACCGCCGTTGTACCACGGCAGGCGGTGGGAGACCCAGCGAACGGGGTCTTCGGTCTCCGACACACTCATTCATACACAATCACTCATTCATACACACATTCACTCTCTACATGAATTGTACTGTCAAATACAAGGTGGACTTTCCAGCACATCACAGCGGGTGTCCAGGTGGCGCAACGCAGAGCGCTGCAGGTTGTAAGATCTGCAGCCCAGGGTTCGATTCCCGCTAAGGGACATCTCAGTGGTTTCCTCTTGTGTGTTGTGACTTCCCTACATGTCTTTAATTTCTAAGTCCTGTGAATCGTAAGGTCAATCGTGTTGGTCAACACTCGGTGGACCAGGGTTCGAGTCCCGGCAAGGGACATCTTTGTGATTTCCTCTTGTGTATTGTGATGTCAAATACAAGTGTGACTTCCCGACAGGTCATAGCAGAGCGTCTTGGTGGCGTGATGGATAGAGCGGTGGTCTGCTGCTCTGACTGACCTGGTATTGAATCCTGGTAGTGGGACTGGTTGGGGATGCCAGCCCTGTTGGAGATGTAGTGTGACACTCCTGACATACGGCGACAGTCAGGGACACAGGTGTCCCAGTTAGGCGGGTCTCCAACTTCCTGTACGCCGGGTCTCCGACCGCTGTGGTACCACGGCAGTGCACTTGGCTGGTCTCAATTGTCTTGTTCACTCCTACGTCCGGTTCGCTGGGTCTCCCACCGACCACCGTTGTACTGCGGTGGGAGACCCCGCGAACGGGGTCACACACACACGTTGCAGTGAACAAGACATTGGACCCGGCGACCAGGATATTGGAGTCGTCTGTGTCCTGACTGTTGTGGTATGTCAGGAGTGTAACATTACATCTCCAACTGGCATCCCCAACCAGTCCCACTACCAGGATTAGATACCAGGTCAGTCAGAGCAGCAGACCACGGCGCTATCCATCATGCCACCAAGACCTCCACTATGCCGGTCGGGAAGTCGCACTTGTATTTGACATCACAATACACAAGAGGAAAACCCAAAGATGTCCCTTGCCGGGACTCGAACCCCTGGCCTGCAGGACAACAAACTGCAGCTCTCTATGTTGCGCCACCTGGACACCCGCTGGGATGTGCTGGAAAGTCCCACTTGTATTTGACATTACAATTCATGTAGAAATAAGATGAAACAGCAGAACACTCCCTCACTGGGACTTGAACCCGCATCTCCAGAGCGTTAAGGACGTGCCCCTCCACTGCACCACCAGGACCACAGAGGAGAAGTGGTGAGATGTTATACTGGACATTACTTACATGACTTAGAACTAAGAGGATGACTTTCGCATGGTGAATTTTCATGGAAGACAGCGGGACTTGAGCCCATGATGTCTCCAGTGTGGACTTGAACCCATGATGTCTCCAGTGTGGACTTGAACCCATGATGTCTCCAGTGTGGACTTGAACCCATGATGTCTCCAGTGTGGACTTGAGCCCATGATGCCTCCAGTGTGGACTTGAGCCCATGATGTCTCCAGTGTGGACTTGAACCCATGATGTCCCAGTGTGGACTTGAACCCATGATGTCTCCAGTGTGGACTTGAGCCCATGATGTGTCCAGTGTGGACTTGAGCCCATGATGTCTCCAGTGTGGACTTGAGCCCATGATGTCTCCAGTGTGGACTTGAACCCATGATGTCTCCAGTGTGGACTTGAACCCATGATGTCTCCAGTGTGGACTTGAGCCCATGATGTCTCCAGTGTGGACTTGAACCCATGATGTCTCCAGTGTGGACTTGAGCCCATGATGTCTCCAGTGTGGACTTGAGCCCATGATGTCTCCAGTGTGGACTTGAACCCATGATGTCCCCAGTGTGGACTTGAACCCATGATGTCTCCAGTGTGGACTTGAGCCCATGATGTGTCCAGTGTGGACTTGAGCCCATGATGTCTCCAGTGTGGACTTGAACCCATGATGTCTCCAGTGTGGACTTGAGCCCATGATGTCTCCAGTGTGGACTTGAACCCATGATGTCTCCAGTGTGGACTTGAACCCATGATGTCTCCAGTGCGGACTTGAGCCCATGATGTGTCCAGTGTGGACTTGAGCCCATGATGTCTCCAGTGTGGACTTGAACCCATGATGTCTCCAGTGTGGACTTGAACCCATGATGTCTCCAGTGTGGACTTGAACCCATGATGTCTCCAGTGTGTTGACCAGCAGCGTCTCCACTGCACCACAGAGACCAGGAGGAGGTCAGAGGTTATACTTGACTTTACAATTCACGTGACTTCAAAATAAGAGACTTCAAATAAACAGACAAAGTGTATTTCCATGGCAACGGACCGCCCCAGGACTTGAACCCGCGTCTCCTGTGCAGACCACACGCAGTTCTCTCCCCTGCGCAGTTGTATTTGACATTACAATTCAGGTGACGTAGAAATAATCGCTGGCGTCCCCAAGAGCTTTCTTCTGACATCTCCTAGTCCCGGCCAGGGGCGGTTTGGGGCCGTTTTTGGGGGGGCTCAGCCTCCCCAAATTCAACCCCCCCCCCCCAAACTAAGAGGACATGTTCACCTTTCCAACGGTACCAATAGTATTTTGGTACTCCAGATGAACCCGAGATATGTCCTAATTAATACAGACGTGAGTCATTTCAAATCTTTTATTTTTACGATTCCTTCCGTGTGCATTTTATACAGATTTCACATAAATAATTTGTTCTTAACTATACTCTCAAAATTACAAATAATGTTAATACCTGTCGTTATGACGACGTATTAGAAATCACTGGAAGGGAAAACATTGATAATGCTGATCCCATGAAGTCCTACAGTATATGTTACACTTATCATATCATTAACACTTTAACGCCAAGAAATATAACTTGTTATATAATAATACAAAACGTGATGATTAGACTGATTAGTGTACTTTGCAGAAAGATATAAATAAATGACTAATTGCTTCTCCTTCATCACTTCATCACTATGCAGTCATTTCCCTTTTGGACCAAAGCCAAAAATTAAACACAACCATAAAGCAGCGGCGGTTACCAACACAATACCAAATCTAAAATAGAAGAGCGGTGACGAATTACAGCCGATAACGCTAAGCAATGATCACATGTTCTGTAGGAGGCTCTCGGATAACCATGTGACCGCAAGGTCATGTGACCGCAAGGTCAGCCGCCATCTTGGAACGCTTTGATGTAAGAATAATTATAATAAGACACCAACACAACAGTTATTACAACCTTGTGGACCAATAGGAGGTGAGGAGACGGCGGCGGGGAGCCTCAGTTCTTCTTCATGGAGTCCAGGATGCGCAGCAGGTGGATGAAGAGGTTGATGATGTCCAGGTAGAGGTTGATGGAGGCCAGGATGTGCTCCTCAGGGGATAGCTGCTGCATCAGCAGGTGGGTGTCGTAGACGATGAAGCCGCAGAAGACCAGCGCCCCCCCGCACGCAAACACCAGCTCTGTGGTCTCGTTGGTGTAGAACAGCTGAGGACAATTAACATTATATATATATATATATATATATATATATATATATATATATATATATACACACGCTACTGTAATAATGTTATTATATAGTTATAGTTATATCAACTCACCCTCATCACACCACCGATGATCAGAATCATCAGAGCAGCAAACAACCTGCAGGGAGACCAAGCTGTCACTCAAACTAAAATATAAATAATACACTGAGAGATAAATAATAATATACTGAGATAAATAATAATATACTGAGAGATAAATAATGATATACTGAGAGATAAATAATGATATACTGAGATAAATAATGATATATTGAGACTCATCTCTCATCTAATGACAACTAATAACATGATAACACACGAATATTGTAGACCAGTACATGTAGACCGGTACACGTAGACCAGTACATGTAGACCAGTACATGTAGACCGGTACACGTAGACCAGTACATGTAGACCAGTACATGCAGTACATGTAGACCAGTACATGCAGTACACGTAGACCAGTACATGTAGACCAGTACATGCAGTACATGTAGACCAGTACATGCAGTACATGTAGACCAGTACATGCAGTACATGTAGACCAGTACATGCAGTACACGTAGACCAGTACACGTAGACCAGTACATGTAGACCAGTACACGTAGACCAGTACATGTAGACCAGTACATGCAGTACATGTAGACCAGTACATGCAGTACATGTAGACCAGTACATGCAGTACATGTAGACCAGTACATGCAGTACATGTAGACCAGTACATGTAGACCAGTACATGCAGTACATGTAGACCAGTACATGCAGTACATGTAGACCAGTACATGCAGTACATGTAGACCAGTACATGCAGTACATGTAGACCAGTACATGTAGACCAGTACATGCAGTACATGTAGACCAGTACATGCAGTACATGTAGACCAGTACATGCAGTACATGTAGACCAGTACATGCAGTACATGTAGACCAGTACATGCAGTACATGTAGACCAGTACATGTAGACCAGTACATGCAGTACATGTAGACCAGTACATGTAGACCGGTACATGTAGACCAGTACATGTAGACCAGTACATGTAGACCGGTACATGTAGACCAGTACATGTAGACCAGTACATGCAGTACATGTAGACCAGTACATGTAGACCGGTACATGTAGACCAGTACATGTAGACCAGTACATGCAGTACATGTAGACCAGTACATGCAGCACATGTAGACCAGTACATGTAGACCGGTACACGTAGACCGGTACACGTAGACCGGTACACGTAGACCAGTACATGCAGCACATGTAGACCAGCACATGTAGACCAGTACACGTAGACCGGTACACGTAGACCGGTACATGTAGACCATGTAGACCATGTAGACCAGTACATGTAGACCAGTACATGTAGACCATGTAGACCAGCACATGTAGACCAGTACATGCAGCACATGTAGACCAGCACATGTAGACCAGTACATGTAGACCAGTACATGCAGCACATGTAGACCAGCACATGTAGACCAGTACATGTAGACCAGTACATGTAGACCATGTAGACCAGTACATGTAGACCGGTACATGTAGACCAGTACATGTAGACCATGTAGACCAGTACATGTAGACCAGCACATGTAGACCAGCACATGTAGACCATGTAGACCAGTACATGTAGACCAGTCCATGTAGACCAGTACATGTAGACCAGTACATGTAGACCATGTAGACCAGTACATGTAGACCGGTACATGTAGACCAGTACATGTAGACCAGTACATGTAGACCGGTACATGTAGACCAGTACATGTAGACCAGTACATGCAGTACATGTAGACCAGTACATGTAGACCGGTACATGTAGACCAGTACATGTAGACCAGTACATGCAGTACATGTAGACCAGTACATGTAGACCAGTACATGCAGTACATGTAGACCAGTGCATGTAGACCGGTACATGTAGACCAGTACATGTAGACCAGTACATGTAGACCGGTACATGTAGACCAGTACATGTAGACCAGTACATGCAGTACATGTAGACCAGTACATGTAGACCGGTACATGTAGACCAGTACATGTAGACCAGTACATGCAGTACATGTAGACCAGTACATGCAGCACATGTAGACCAGTACATGTAGACCGGTACACGTAGACCGGTACACGTAGACCGGTACACGTAGACCAGTACATGCAGCACATGTAGACCAGCACATGTAGACCAGTACACGTAGACCGGTACACGTAGACCGGTACATGTAGACCATGTAGACCATGTAGACCAGTACATGTAGACCAGTACATGTAGACCATGTAGACCAGCACATGTAGACCAGTACATGCAGCACATGTAGACCAGCACATGTAGACCAGTACATGTAGACCAGTACATGCAGCACATGTAGACCAGCACATGTAGACCAGTACATGTAGACCAGTACATGTAGACCATGTAGACCAGTACATGTAGACCGGTACATGTAGACCAGTACATGTAGACCATGTAGACCAGTACATGTAGACCAGCACATGTAGACCAGCACATGTAGACCATGTAGACCAGTACATGTAGACCAGTCCATGTAGACCAGTACATGTAGACCAGTACATGTAGACCATGTAGACCAGTACATGTAGACCGGTACATGTAGACCAGTACATGCAGTACATGTAGACCAGTACATGTAGACCAGTACACGTAGACCAGTACACGTAGACCAGTACACGTAGACCAGTACATGTAGACCATGTAGACCAGTCCTCACCCGGCTCCCAGCTTGCTGAAGTCCCTCTTGGACTGGAAGGTGAAGGCGGTGAGACACAGGAACACAGCGCAGGTGAGGAAGAACGCCTGCAGCACCACTCTGTACTCGTAGAAGCTCACTGCACACACACACACACACACACACACACACACACACACACACACACACACACACACACACACACACACACACACACACACACACACACACACACACACACACACACACACACACACACACACACACACAGTTCAATAGGGGGGACAACGAAACACGTCAACGATGAGCCGGGTTATTCACAAGGAGACGCAGAAACGTACCGGCTGTTGCCACGGAAACGGCCTCCAGAAGAGTCTGCAAGATAAAAGACAAGAGTTCAAAAAGTCTCTTAAAGCATTCAAGTTGAAATCAAGTTGGATCCTGTACATGTGGGATAGATGATGGACAGGATCCTGTACATTGTGGGGTAGATGATGGACAGGATCCTGTACATGTGGGGTAGATGATGGACAGGATCCTGTACATGTGGGGTAGATGATGGACAGGATCCTGTACATGTGGGGTAGATGATGGACAGGATCCTGTACATTGTGGGGTAGATGATGGACAGGATCCTGTACATTGTGGGGTAGATGATGGACAGGATCCTGTACATTGTGGGGTAGATGATGGACAGGATCCTGTACATTGTGGGGTAGATGATGGACAGGATCCTGTACATGTGGGGTAGATGATGGACAGGATCCTGTACATGTGAGGTAGATGATGTACAGGATCCTGTACATGTGTGGTAGATGATGGACAGGATCCTGTACATTGTGGGGTAGATGATGGACAGGATCCTGTACATGTGGGGTAGATGATGGACAGGATCCTGTACATGTGGGGTAGATGATGGACAGGATCCTGTTCATTGTGGGGTAGATAATGGACAGGATCCTGTACATTGTGGGGTAGATGATGGACCGGATCCTGGACACTTACGAAGGCCAGCAGCAGGTAGAGGTTGAGGGGATGCTTGTGTCTGTAGACCGCCAGCGCCAGCAGCAGCACCAGGGAGCCCAGCGCCGAGACCACCACCACCGCAGGGCTGCGGGTCAGAACCACAGAGCCGTTTAAAACCACTGTACCCCCAAACGGCCTCCAGTGGCCCCCAGTTTAACCCCAGTCTCACCTGCTGTGGACCCGGTTTAACCCCGGTCTCACCTGCCGTGGACCCGGTTTAACCCCGGTCTCACCTGCCGTGGACCCGGTTTAACCCCGGTCTCACCTGCCGTGGACCCGGTTTAACCCCGGTCTCACCTGCCGTGGACCCAGTTTAACCCCGGTCTCACCTGCCGTGGACCCGGTTTAACCCCGGTCTCACCTTCCGTGGACCCGGTTTAACCCCGGTCTCACCTGCCGTGGACCCGGTTTAACCCCGGTCTCACCTGCTGTGGACCCGGTTTAACCCCGGTCTCACCTGCTGTGGACCAGGTCCTTCATGGGCCCCCACAGCATGCAGAGTGCTGTGGTGGCGGTGGTCAGGAGGATCTGCAGGGACAGGATGCTGTACACCTTACGCAGGAAGTCTGGTGGGGGAGAGAAGAGGTTCAAATATATACTAACCTATAATATATATATACTAACCTATAACATATATATACTAATATATATATACAGTATATATATATATATATATATATATATTAGTATATATATATATATATATATATATATATATATATATTAGTATATATATATGTATATATATAGATATATGGTAGGTAAATATATATAGTAGGTTAATATATATATATAATAAATTAATATAGATATATAGTTGGTTAATATATATATATAGTAGGTTAATATAGATATATAGTAGGTTAATATAGATATATAATAGGTTAATATAGATATATAATAGGTTAATATAGATATATAGTAGGTTAATATAGATATATAATAGGTTAATATAGATATATAATAGGTTAATATAGATATATAATAGGTTAATATAGATATATAATAGGTTAATATAGATATATAGTTGGTTAATACATATTAATATAGATATATAATAGGTTAATATAGATATATAATAGGTTAATATAGATATATAGTAGGTTAATATATATTAATATAGATATATAATAGGTTAATATAGATATATAGTAGGTTAATATAGATATATAGTTGGTTAATATATATTAATATAGATATATAGTAGGTTAATATAGATATATAGTAGGTTAATATAGATATATAATAGGTTAATATAGATATATAGTAGGTTAATATAGATATATAATAGGTTAATATAGATATATAATAGGTTAATATAGATATATAGTAGGTTAATATAGATATATAGTAGGTTAATATAGATATATAATAGGTTAATATAGATATATAGTAGGTTAATATAGATATATAATAGGTTAATATAGATATATAATAGGTTAATATAGATATATAATAGGTTAATATAGATATATAATAGGTTAATATAGATATATAGTAGGTTAATATAGATATATATAGTAGGTTAATATAGATATATAGTAGGTTAATATAGATATATAATAGGTTAATATAGATATATAATAGGTTAATATAGATATATAATAGGTTAATATAGATATATAATAGGTTAATATAGATATATAATAGGTTAATATAGATATACGGTAGGTTAATATATATAATAGGTTAATATAGATATATAGTTGGTTAATATAGATATATAATAGGTTAATATAGATATATAATAGGTTAATATAGATATATGGTAGGTAAATATGTATTCTAACAGAATAAGACTTCCGCATCTCACCCATGCGGATCTGGACGCTGGCGGTAGCGACGTTGGTTCCGTAGTTGAAGTCATCCTCGATGGAGGACCTGGGGTACTTCTCGGTGCTCATCTTGGGGATTCAGAACCAGGACCAGGACCAGAACCAAGACCAGGACCAGGACCAGCTGTTGTGTTGTTGTGAAGTTGAGGAGGAGTGACGAATGGTGGCGACGGGTCTTCTTCTGCTGCTGCTCCCTCAGCTGGAGGTGCAGCAGCGCCCCCTGCTGGGCTGGAGGCGCACGTCTATAATATAAGAGATGTTATGTCTATAAGAGATGTTATGTCTATAATATAATAATATGTTATGTCTATAATATAAGAGATGTTATGTCTATAATGTAAGAGATATTATGTCTATAAGAGATGTTATGTCTATAAGAGATGTTATGTCTATAAGAGATGTTATGTCTATAATATGAGAGATGTTATGTCTATAATATAAGAGATGTTATGTCTATAATGTAAGAGATGTTATGTCTATAAGAGATGTTATGTCTATAAGAGATGTTATGTCTATAATATAAGAGATGTTATGTCTATAAGAGACGTTATGTCTATAAGAGATGTTATGTCTATAAGAGATGTTGTCTATAATATAAGAGATGTTATGTCTATAAGAGATGTTATGTCTATAAGAGATGTTATGTCTATAATATAAGAGATGTTATGTCTATAAGAGATGTTATGTCTATAATATAAGAGATGTTATGTCTATAATATAAGAGATGTTATGTCTATAAGAGATGTTATGTCTATAATATAAGAGATGTTATGTCTATAAGAGATGTTATGTCTATAATATAAGAGATGTTATGTCTATAATATAAGAGATGTTATGTCTATAAGAGATGTTATGTCTATAATATAAGAGATGTTATGTCTATAATATAAGAGATGTTATGTCTATAAGAGATGTTATGTCTATAATATAAGAGATGTTATGTCTATAAGAGATGTTATGTCTATAATATAAGAGATGTTATGTCTATAATATAAGAGATGTTATGTCTATAAGAGATGTTATGTCTATAATATAAGAGATGTTATGTCTATAAGAGATGTTATGTCTATAATATAAAGGATGTTATATAATATATCACGGTGGTCCGTGATGTGCAACCAGCGGTCCAGAAGTGCAGTCAGAATAAAGTCTGCCGCGCAACAGCCTCTGCTCGCATTCTCATTGGTGGCTTTTAGTGTTGGAGGCGTGGCCTTATGCCGCGTTCGTGTTGCATGGGAGAAATCGGGGAAATAATAATTCCCATTGCTCCGACTCGATAGCCACGGACGTATGGTTCCCTCCCCCACGCAGCGGGAGACCTGGAGGGAGGGACGGGGGGGACGGGGACGTTGTACATCCCTCGGGAGGTGGACGTGGACGCCTTTTCCAACTCGGGAGGTGGTCATGGCGGTTAGTCCGACGTGATGTGAACGCCGCACGGTAAACAACCGTCGACTTTAGTTTCGTTTCGTCAGACGTCGCAGTGCACTAGAGAAAGGAGGTCCTTATCCTGTTCTCGGCCAATCTTCACCTTCTCTGTCGGTTACGACGAGCAAAATGAAGACATTGACGCTCTCAGTGCTGTGTGGCTTTTTTGCGATTTCCATGGCCGCCAATTGTAAGTAAAGAAAACAAGTCCGACAGAATAAGTCGAGAATAACGTGTTGTGGCCTCGCCCGGGCCTGTATATAAATATACATATTTATATACATATTTATATATATATATATGTGTGTGTGTGTGTGTGTGTGGTCCGTGTACGAAGCATAACTAATGTTGAGTTGTTGACGGTATGTATAATAAGTTTCGGTGTTAGTTGCGACGTCACTCCGGGCCAGAGGTTGTTTTTCACTGAACCAGGAAGTTCACACCAGGGCCGGAAACAGAGACAGCTCGCTTTCAAAGTAAAAGCTCGCGTCTGAACTGCATTGCACGTCTATATATATATATATATATATATATATATATATATATATATATATATATATATATATATATATATATATATATATATATATACCGTATATATATATACCGTATATATATATATATATATATATATATATATATATATATATATATATATATATATATATATGTGTGTGTGTGTGTGTGTGTGTGTGTGTGTGTGTGTGTGTGTATATTTATATGTATAGAGATGAGAGAGAGAGAGAGAGAGAGAGAGAGAGAGAGAGAGAGAGAGAGAGTAAAAAGTATGAATAAATAAGTATATCGCTATTTTGAAAGACTAACTACACCTTCACCAAACAGGTGCACCGAAGGTGGAGGTCTACAACAACTCTCCCTTCGAAGTCGGCCGGCCGACCACGCTGATCTGCTACGTGAGTCAGTTCCAGCCCCCAGTGATCAAACTGGAGCTCCTGGAGAACGGTCTGGAGATCCCGGTCACCAACCAGTCCGACCTGGTCTTCGACAACAAGTGGCAGTACTTCATGACCAAGACTGCTGTCGTCACCCCGACGGACAAAGCCAAGTACAGCTGCAGAGTCACTCATGAGGGAAAGACCAGCACATATGTTTTTGGTACGTTTTCTTTGCTTCTTGTCACGTGTTATATCGCTATCTCATATATCAAGACAGTAAATCCACATTCAGCTGATTTAAAAAAATAATAATGTTTTCTTGCTTTATGTCCAGATGTAGATGCATAAAGTCCTGCCTTCCGGTGAGTAATAAATGAGTAATTAAAATCTTTCATTTCATTTAAAACTGTTCAAAGTGTATTGTAAGGTTACTAAATACCACATTGTTTGATCCTTTTAATAGGTGACAGTCTCCTCAGTAGACCTGCATCCCAGGAGTTCAGTCTCCCAATGGAGAACAGAAACAAAATGTTTGTTGACTAACTTTTTCTTAAAGGTGCTGTAGGTAAGATTTGACAATTGTAAAGAGAGAGAGCAGAATATCAATATTTTGAAACAAAAAAAAAACATCTCCTCCCTCTCTCTGATCCCTCCCTTTCTCCCTCCCTCCCTCTCTGCCCCATCTCTCCCTCTCTCTCCCTCCCTCCCTCTCTGCCCCATCTCTCCCTCCCTATCTCTCCCTCCCTCCCTCTCTGCCCCATCTCTCCCTCCCTCTCTCTCCCTCCCTCCCTCTCTCTCCCTCCCTCCCTCCCTCTCTGCCCCATCTCTCCCTCTCTCTCCCTCCCTCCCTCTCTGCCCCATCTCTCCCTCTCTCTCCCTCCCTCCCTCTCTCTCCCTCCCTCCCTCTCTGCCCCATCTCTCCCTCTCTCTCCCTCCCTCCCTCTCTGCCCCATCTCTCCCTCTCTCTCCCTCCCTCCCTCTCTCTCCCTCCCTCCCTCTCTGCCCCATCTCTCCCTCTCTCTCCCTCCCTCCCTCTCTCTCCCTCCCTCTCTCCCTCCCTCCCTCTCTCCCTCCCTCCCTCTCTGCCCCATCCCTCCCTCTCTGCCCCATCCCTCCCTCTCTCCCTCCCTCCCTCTCTGCCCCATCCCTCCCTCTCTCCCTCCCTCCCTCTCTGCCCCATCCCTCCCTCTCTGCCCCATCCCTCCCTCTCTGCCCCATCCCTCCCTATGTTTCTCTGCCATTGAGAAGGGGTGCAGTCACGCCTGTAATTGACAATCAGGTCCCTGATTGGACGCAGATATTCTCACAGAGCATTTCGCTCACTACTAGCTGACACGTGATGGCCACTTCTAACACATTACATAATAATATAGCTCTTAAATCTCTTACTTACAGCACCTTTAATAATACTAGTGTGTCTATAACAGCTCTACAATCTCTTACTCAAAGCCTACTTAATAACCTCTTTGGTAATGTATGTTTTCCTTAGAGTAGAGATTTTTATTTGCCTAATTATTATTCTTATCAGAATTCTGAGGTTTAATTCTGTGGGTTGTTTAATAATTTTAGATGTTCTATATTGTTAATTGTTTTGTTTATTACAAACATTACTCTCTATTATGGACATTACTTTATCACCATTTGATAACATTTGATTTTTAAATGTATCCATATGTATGAAACATTTGATTTTGTGTGAAACTTTTATATTCAATTCAATTCAATTTTATTTGTATAGCGCCAATTCATAACAGAAGTTATCTCAGGGCACTTTTCAAATGGAGCAGGTCTAGACCGAACTCATATATATAAAAGACCTTTTACATTTCTTTTCAATTATTTCATGAATAAACATGGATAAAAAAAACGGCTGCATTGGTTAACGTGTTAGTCATTTACACATCACAATATCATTATGATGAAAATGAATCTCTCCTGACAGCAGAGTGTTTGGTTTAAAGGGGAACTTGGCAACTCTTCGTCATTTCTTCGCCGGTTTTCACTTTTGTGGTCGCATGTTTTCTCAACGCGCTCCCCCTACAGGTCTGGGACGTATATTACACAACACTGTCGTAAAAACACTCACTTGCGGCTCCTCCCCCTTTCTACCGCTGCTCATGTGCATTTGTTGCCGGGCTTTTTCGTGTGGCGCGATGTCTACCGAGGTGTGTAATACATTATACACTGTATCACAGAACATGTATAGCCGGCGTGATTAACCGTTACTGAGGGGGGCGTGTGTGTTTGTGGAGAAACGAGGAGCACAGGAGGTGCAGGTGAACATGAAGTCAGTCACATGGAGGGCTGCGCCATTCATCGTAACGAAATGACGATCTCCATCTCTCATTTCTAAATGACGATTCACGCGCTGCTGCCTTCATGGGTTCACATCTTTGCTTCGGAGCAATCCCAGTCGTGAAATCAATCACACGATGTAAAGCAAAACACACCATTAATTCAACACGCAACCCAGTCGCCAAAAGCAGACGTTGACACTACAGTACGTTTTCGTGAACACCGGATTACGTCGCATTTCACCGTAAAACAGCATGTTGTACCGACAGTATCCACGCGTGGCGCTGTGGAGGCGCCTGAAGAAAGCACAGCCAACAAGGACACTTCCTGGTTATAAAATACATAAATTGCACTCAGTACATTTTCATCTACAGCATTACAACTGACATGACATCATCACTTTGAAACAAATTACTTTCAGCTTCAATGGAGACGAATGTCAGAAAGACTGCAACGCAGATGAATGGTTAGTTTCTTACAGACGCTGATGACATCAGCAGCTTGAAACCAACGACCCTCCGTCGTTCTCTCAGCCTGGCGCTCTGGTCATTAATAATAATAATAATTAATACATCAGATGTTGTTGGGTCAACTTGTGTTGTGTTTATTGTGCTCATAGAAATGTGTTTTATAACTGTTTACCAGCATAATGTAAACACATGATCAGTTAGTTTACACCACTTGGTTAGGGCTTCATATTTTCATATTCATCCGTACCAATTATGCATAAAGTTGTCCCATCCACTGGAAGATGGGAGAAGAGTTGGGGATCTGGGAGGTTGGAGGTGAGACCCTTTAAATGATGATTTACTAATATAACCGTTAAGTAAGCAGTGATACGCGCAGTTGGCTGTTGAGGACAAATAAACCAGAAAGGTAAGCCAAACAAAAAACACTTTTGTGTCCCCCCCCCAATCCTGACATGGGATCTGCACCCCTGACGGAGTCCAGGCGTAGAGCAATAAAGAGACAATAAATAAGACAAGCAATAAATGTTTTTAGTGAAAATATAGGAATCATGTGAGAGAATTGTGATCTCAATTCTTAGGGAGAAAAATCGCGATTTACATTTCAGCAGGAATCGTGCGCCCTAGGGGCCCTACTACAGGGTCCGCTCTACAGGGACTTGATCATCATACGCGTGGCGCGGGCGGAGTACGGCGCCGGGCCCCTCCAGGTGCGCCAGTGCAGCCCCGAGGCCCAGCCCAGGTGGTCCCCGCGGGGGTGCCAGTCCCCGTTGAGGGCGGCGGAGCCACAGCGGCTGTACCACCAGCCGCCGCCGTCCCAGCGGGCGCACTCCGCCTCCGCGATGTCGCCGAAGATGCAGGGCTTGCAGCCGTCGTTGTCCCGGTCGATGGTGCTGAACCCGGAGCCGTTCTGGTCGGACAAGTCACGGATCGCGTCCCCTTGGGGAGGCAACAGAGAGGGTCACAAGCTAGACACAGGGTATAGCACACAACCCTACAGGGGTATAGAACACAACCCTATGGGTATTGAACACAACCCTATGGGTATAGAACACAACCCTATGGGTATTGAACACAACCCTATGGGTATTGAACACAACCCTATGGGTATAGAACACAACCCTATGGGTATAGAACAACCCTATGGGTATAGAACACAACCCTATGGGTATAGAACAACCCTATGGGTATAGAACAACCCTATGGGTATAGAACACAACCCTACAGGGGTATAGAACACAACCCTACGGGTATTGAACACAACCCTACGGGTATAGAACACAACCCTACGGGTATAGAACACAACCCTACGGGTATAGAACACAACCCTACGGGTATTGAACACAACCCTACGGGTATTGAACACAACCCTATGGGTATAGAACACAACCCTATGGGTATTGAACACAACCCTATGGGTATTGAACAACCCTATGGGTATAGAACAACCCTATGGGTATAGAACAACCCTATGGGTATAGAACACATCCCTACAGGGGTATAGAACACAACCCTACGGGTATTGAACACAACCCTACGGGTATAGAACACAACCCTACGGGTATTGAACACAACCCTATGGGTATTGAACACAACCCTATGGGTATTGAACACAACCCTATGGGTATAGAACACAACCCTATGGGTATTGAACACAACCCTATGGGTATAGAACAACCCTATGGGTATTGAACACAACCCTATGGGTATTGAACACAACCCTATGGGTATTGAACAACCCTATGGGTATAGAACAACCCTATGGGTATAGAACACAACCCTATGGGTATAGAACAACCCTATGGGTATAGAACACAACCCTATGGGTATAGAACAACCCTATGGGTATAGAACACAACCCTATGGGTATTGAACCCTCCTGTTATCACCCTACTTGTTCGGCCAGGAGGGTATTGGTTTGAGTGTGATTGGCCCATCTGTTCCACATACCTGCGGTCCCCCGGTACGCTCCGACGGTCAGCTTGTACGCTTGCTTGCTATTGGCCAGCCGGAAGGGGCGGTACTCTGCGAAGGCGGTCCCGCCCTCGTGGTCCCAGAGGTCCACCCTCAGCACCCACTTGGTCCTGGGGTCCTTGGTCATGGAGAAGACCTTCTGGAGGCCCAGCCACTGGTCCTCTGGCAGCACCACAAACACACAGCACGCTAGCACGCCTCCTACCCCCTTGGTTCCTAGCACCTTGCTTCCTAGCACCTTGGTTCCTAGCACCTTGGTTCTTATGCCCTTGGTTCCTATTACCTTAGTTCCTATCTGAAGTTATGAGATATTATGAGAAGTTATGAGATGTTATGTGAAGACTGGTACTTACTTCCTGCTGTTCCGAAGCCGTTTTTATACTCCGCCCACTTCCTGTTGAAGGAGAGCGCTTTCCCTGTGCGTCTCTGAAACACCGTCCAGCCGCCGTCAGCCAACATCTCACAATACACCTGCACAGGTGAGGGGTTAGGACAGGGGTCTACTGGAAGCTGATTGGTTAAGACAGGGGTCTACTGGAAGCTGATTGGTTAGGACAGGGGTCTACTGGAAGCTGATTGGTTAAGACAGGGGTCTACTGGAAGCTGATTGGTTAAGACAGGGGTCTACTGGAAGCTGATTGGTTAAGACAGGGGTCTACTGGAAGCTGATTGGTTAAGACAGGGGTCTACTGGAAGCTGATTGGTTAAGACAGGGGTCTACTGGAAGCTGATTGGTTAAGACAGGGGTCTACTGGAAGCTGATTGGTTAAGACAGGGGTCTACTGGAAGCTGATTGGTTAAGACAGGGGTCTACTGGAAGCTGATTGGTTAAGACAGGGGTCTACTGGAAGCTGATTGGTTAAGACAGGGGTCTACTGGAAGCTGATTGGTTAAGACAGGGGTCTACTGGAAGCTGATTGGTTAAGACAGGGGTCTACTGGAAGCTGATTGGTTAAGACAGGGGTCTACTGGAAGCTGATTGGTTAAGACAGGGGTCTACTGGAAGCTGATTGGTTAAGACAGGGGTCTACTGGAAGCTGATTGGTTAAGACAGGGGTCTACTGGAAGCTGATTGGTTAAGACAGGGGTCTACTGGAAGCTGATTGGTTAGGACAGGGGTCTACTGGAAGCTGATTGGTTCAGAGGTAAATATTTCTTACGGGTCGTTTCTGAATGGTATTTTGGAGGTGATGTAAAGGTGACATCATGTGTTGGTAAAGGTGACATCACGTGTTGGTAAAGGTGACATCACGTGTTGGTAAAGGTGACATCACGTGTTGGTAAAGGTGACATCACGTGTTGGTAAAGGTGACATCACGTGTTGGTAAAGGTGACATCACGTGTTGGTAAAGGTGACATCACGTGTTGGTAAAGGTGACATCACGTGTTGGTAAAGGTGACATCACGTGTTGGTAAAGGTGACATCATGTGTTGGTAAAGGTGACATCACGTGTTGGTAAAGGTGACATCATGTGTTGGTAAAGGTGACATCATGTGTTGGTAAAGGTGACATCATATGTTGGTAAAGGTGACATCATGTGTTGGTAAAGGTGACATCACGTGTTGGTAAAGGTGACATCACGTGTTGGTAAAGGTGACATCACGTGTTGGTAAAGGTGACATCATGTGTTGGTAAAGGTGACATCATGTGTTGGTAAAGGTGACATCATGTGTTGGTAAAGGTGACATCATGTGTTGGTAAAGGTGACATCATGTGTTCGGGGCTCACCTTGAAAGGCTTCTTCTCGCCAGGCGGCTGGATCATATACACGCCACTAACTGCATTCTGGGAAACAGCCTTGATCTGAGAACAGTCTGTCCCTGAGGTCACACACACACACACACACACACACACACACACACACACACACACACACACACACACACACACACACACACACACACACACACACACACACAGAATATCAGCAACACTTGTGATAATGATTATTGATATCATAATGTGATATTGATATGATAGGAATGTGTGATGATGGGTAACCACGGTAACAGGCGGCATCACCTTGTGGCACCAGCGTCCTCTGGTCCTGCAGAACAACAACACAGTTCGCAGACATGATCAATATCACCAACCATATCGATTATCTGTGATCAGAATCCAAACCACACATCAATACATTTAAAACAATTTAAATATATATTACACATGAATACATAAGTGGTGTACGTTATGTTTGGACCAGCTGAATAAGTGACAGAGTGAAAGAGTTACACCGTTGGTCGGGGTTGAGTGATGACGTGGCTGCACCTGATTGGCTGAACCTTTCCGGTGCGCGCGGCTCTGCTTCTTCACAGCGGAACGACATGGCGGCCGCCTCACAAACGGTCTCACCAAACAGCTAAAAACACTAAAACGTGTTTCTAAAAACACTAAAACGTGTTTCTGAAAACATTTCAGGCGACAGATAATGAATCTGTCTTCGTATTAATTAGGTCAACAACGGTTAGCGTTACGGTGTGTCGCCCCGCATTCTCAATAAAGTAGGAGAGCACTTCAACTTCACGTGACCCGAGTCGACGCCAAATCTCGCGAGAACATGTGGACACGTAACACGTCATAGAGAGCGTCGTTGTTTATTACCTGCCACCTGCAGACCCATACTTTAGTCCCAACCCTACAGTATATATATATATATATATATATATATATATATACATATATATATATATATATATATATATACATACATATATATATATATATATATATATATATATATATACATACATATATACATACATATATACATACATATACATATATACATACATATATATATATATATATATATATATATATATATATATATATATATATACATATATATATATATATACATATATATACATATATATATACATACATACATACATACATACATACATACATACATACATACATACATACATACATATATATATATATATATATATATATATATATATACTGATATTCACCTGGCGTTGCTGTGAGTGGCCCAGGAGGGACAGCAGCAGCAGCAGACCTCTGAAGTTCATCCTGGACCTGAAGATGGAGAGCAGCAGCAGCAGCGTGTTCACATCACAACAGTGGAACAAGAGACTCAAGACTTTATAGAGCTCACCTCCCTCCCTCCTACCTCCCCCCCTATCTCCCCACCTATCCATCTCCCCACCTCCCCCATCTCCCCCCTCCCCTACCTCCCCCCCATCTCCGCTACCTCCCCCATACCTGCCCTACCACCTCCCCTACTACCCCCCCCTTACCTTGTTGCAGACAGACCTGTCCTTGTTGTTTGTCAGGCCGATCCAGAGTCCACCTCCGCCCTGAACACACCCTCGCTATCTAGGAGGCGTTGGACAACATGCCAACGCAAGCAACTGTTGGGCACACACACACACACACACACTGACTCACCAGCCTCCAGCCCAGCGGTGCACAACCTGTTAAAGGTACACAACGCTTTTCATTTCTAGCAAATACTTTTACTCACTTTTAAAACTTTTTTTTTCTTTCCCCTGTGTTTCCCCGAGGCGGCGGTTCACTGAGCGAGGACACCGGCTGGAAACGCACACAACGTTCACACCTAACCGCCCAATACAACCGCAGTCTGCTGCTGCTTGGGGGTGAGGTGCCTTGCTCAAGGGACTTCCAACGGTGGGGGAGGGGGGAGGGGGAGAGTCTTATTAATTTACTTCCCCGCCCAGATGTCCTGCCAGTCCAGCAGGAATCAAACACGTTTCACTAACCTTTAGGCAACCACTGCCCCAAATATATATGTAAAACAAAATCTATATATAAGGTTGTGGAGTGTGTGTGTGTGTGTGTGTGGTTGGTATCTGGTCTACAGCCTCACCTGGTCTGAGTCAGACTGATTGGACTCTGGACCGGGGGGGGGGGGGGGAACAGGAAAAGACACACAGGTGGCGTGTGGTAGGAGAACTGCCACAAAGGTCTACACATGTAAAAACAGAATATAAAGACCAATAAGTATGAGAACAATGAGGTATAAAAGCCATAAAGGTGCATATACAGTCAGTAATCAGATATCAGGCGGTTAGATGAGACGGTCCGCCCCCCCAACCGCCACAAGATCAGGTCAGACCAGCTTACATGCTAACACACAAGAAACCTCAAAACTGTGAATCTACCTGATCAGGTCAGACCAGCTTACACACACACACACACACACACACACACACACATTGCCTCCAATACAAATGATGTCATACAGGTGAGACAGGGTATAGACATTATCGGTTGTAAATGTTTCAGCATTCATCGTTTCCTTAATTAATAATAATAATAATAATAATAATAATAATAATAATAATAATAATAATAATAAATCAACAGTTGTACTTGGTGGGAAAAGGTTTTACAGCGTGTCATTCCGGTGTTGTCCGCGGGCGGCGCTGGTGTGCAGAGCTCCGCGTGGACGACCTCCACCACTTCCCCGAAGAAGAGCGCAGCCGGAAGTGACGTGCGGGAGTCCGCTGGGGTGCGACTGGAACCGAGCAGACCGACCGGACGGAGTGCTTTCCGATCCGTACTTCAGGGTCGGTATTGGTGACGTCATGTGGACCGGGACCAGGACCAGGACCGAGTACTGACCGTCCGCGGCGCCGACTGGACCCCGGTGTGCGCATGCTCCCCGGCAGCTCGGGCATCGAACCCGCGACCCTCTGGGATGGAGAGCCACCTGGGAGCAGGTGGGTCAGGGACCAGGACAGCAGACATGTCGGTCCAGGTCGTTATGAGGTCTAGAGACCGAGGGGGGGTCAGGACTTGGTCTCTTAATTAATAGTTTAATTAATAGTTTTTATATTTATTGTATTTTCTATAATCCGGAGCAGAGCGCGCGCTCACAGTGAGGACAGGAAGAGAGACTCGAGGAGTCAGAACAAAACAACTTTACAAACCAAAACCAGAACCAGAACTTGGACACTAGAGAAAGTCCAGTCTGGATGTGGTGCCGTCTTGAGGTGGTCATGACGTCATGGAGGTGGTCATGACGTCATGGAGGTCATGAGGTCATGGAGGCGCGGCTGCGTCTCACTAGTATGTTCATCGCTGGTTGTACTTCAATGAGCTGAACGATGAGGCGATCCTAACCTCGTCCCTCCAGATGACAAGTGTCCTCCATGTCCTCCATGTCCTGGTTGTCCTTCATGTCCTGGTTGTCCTCCATGTCCTGGTTGGCCTCCATGTCCTGGTTGTCCTCCATGTCCTGGTTGTCCTCCATGTCCTGGTTGGCCTTCATGTCCTCCATGTCCTCCATGTCCTGGTTGTCCTCCATGTCCTCCATGTCCTGGTTGGCCTTCATGTCCTCCATGTCCTCCATGTCCTGGTTGTCCTTCATGTCCTCCATGTCCTGGTTGTCCTCCATGTCCTCCATGTCCTGGTTGTCCTCCATGTCCTCCATGTCCTTCATGTCCTCCATGTCCTGGTTGTCCTCCATGTCCTGGTTGGCCTTCATGTCCTCCATGTCCTTCATTTCCTCCATGTCCTGGTTGTCCTCCATGTCCTCCAATGTCCTGGTTGTCCTTCATGTCCTCCATGTCCTTCATGTCCTCCATGTCCTGGTTGTCCTCCATGTCCTTCATGTCCTCCATGTCCTGGTTGTCCTCCATGTCCTGGTTGTCCTTCATGTCCTCCATGTCCTGGTTGTCCTCCATGTCCTCCATGTCCTGGTTGTCCTCCATGTCCTGGTTGTCCTCCATGTCCTTCATGTCCTCCATGTCCTCCATGTCCTGGTTGTCCTCCATGTCCTCCATGTCCTGGTTGGCCTTCATGTCCTCCATGTCCTTCATATCCTCCATGTCCTGGTTGTCCTTCATGTCCTCCATGTCCTGGTTGTCCTCCATGTCCTGGTTGTCCTCCAGACGCGTCCCCCCTGGCGCTGCCCTCCCTGCGGCTGCTGGTCCCGCCCCTGCAGCTGATGACGGCGGTGATGTTGCGGGCGCTGCACCGCCTGGAGGTCCCCCAGTACTGGAGGGTGGCCCGCTTCGTCTCCGTGGTGATGGACATGGTCCCGGAGCTGCTCCTGGACCCGCACTGGACCCAGCTGTGCACCGGCCTGCGGGCCAAGGTGAGCGGGTCGCTGGTGGGGACAGATCCAGACCGGTTCCTCCACCGCTATATCTTCTAAGCGTTATTTCCCCCTCAGTATATTCTGGAGTTGTGTCGTTGTGAGAAACCTGCGGACCCGGAGCAGCTCACGGCCCTCCTGGATGAGGTCACTAGGCCACGCCCCCCCAGCGCCGGACAGGTGAGCTCACCTGGGGCCTCATTTATAAAGGTCTCTGCGCACGAAAATGTTGCGGAAACAGGGATGAAATGTGCGTACGCATCTTTCACCGCCAACGTCGTGATTTATAGAAAAAAACCTTGCAGAAAAGAGTGCGCAGTTCTACGCATCCTTTCACCCTGGAGTAAAGCTCCCGCAAAGTTTTTCAAACAGTGAACTCCGGAGAGGACCACAGGAAGAAGGTGGCGGTAATGCACTATATGTGTTTGCAAACCGCCAATAACGCCAAAAGAAGAAGAAGATGCTGTAACCCCCGGAGCTCATTGCGGACCCAACGCACATTGCGCACCACATACGAGTTATTTATTCATATATTTATTTTATGAAAAACACCCATTATGAAATATGAATTAAAGCAAAATTATGTTCAACACACTATAGCCCTTTCAAATCACAATCCTCGGCCAGACCAACTGTATCACTTAAACATTTAAATAATGAGCTTGATAAATAAGCCACAAAATAGACTTGCGTTGGTCTACTTCATTTAGAAGCACTTCGATCTCCGAATCCGAAAAACGCGCTCTTTTTAAAAGGTGCATCCATTTTTCCGTCTAATGATTGGTCAGAAAAGGCTCCTTCCTACTTATAAATATTAAGTGATTAATTAGCATTGACCTTTTAAGGACTATTAAGGGATGGACTTGGGAGGAGCAGAGCGCTCGTGCACGCACGCCAAATTAGACGCACGTTGGTATTTATAACGAGAAGAGTGCGTACAGGTGTGCGCAGCAAGGTTTTATAAATCGGAATGTTTTTGTGCGTACGCACATTCTGAGGTTTGGGCGTACGCAATGTTCTACGGAGGGTTTCACGCAGAGTTTTATAAATGAGGCCCCTGGTCCTCCTCTCCCGAGAGGGAGGGGTCGGTCCTCCTGAGGAGTACACTCACACACAACAGTAGTAGAAGTACACAAAGTCCAAAACACTTCTAGAAGATGATCACCTGACGACATGGTGACTATAAAATGTACCTCCTGTGATTCTGATGTTATTATTAATGTTAAACTCATTTTATGTGATGTGTTGACTCATTATATGCTTCTTGTTGTTGTAGGAGGAGGAGAAGGAGGTGGAGGAGGAGGTGGAGAAGGAGGTGGAGGCTAACTTTGTGGAGCTGGTCCACACGATGCTCAAGGATCCAGAAGTTAAACAGAACTTTTTCACGGTGAGTCCTCCTGCAACTCTTCATCTTCACAGACAGACAGACAGACAGACAGACAGACAGACTAGTTGGGTTCTGTAGTGCTGACCCGTGTGGGTCCTCTCCAGGAGGTCTACCCGGTGGCGTACGGACCGGACTACGACCGGGACCTGCTCACCTTGTTCCAGGAGCTCCTCTGCCGATTGGCTCAGCTGCTGCCAATCCCCGACCTCGGACAGGTGAGTGATGTCATCGTCGCTTCCTGTAGCCAAATGGTTTAGAGTGTGTGTGTGTGTGTGTGTGTGTGTGTGTGTGTGTGTGTGTGTGTGTGTGTGTGTGTGTGTGTGTGTGTGTGTGTGTGTGTGTGTGTGTGTGTGTGTGTGTTAAGCGCAGGCAGGTTTCAGTAAACTGCCGGTTCTGCTGGTGGTTTGGAGCGGGAGGCTCATTATGTTGATCACATGATCTCCTTCAGGGAGAACCAGTGGTTAACAGTGATGATGTCATCGCTCCAGAACTACAGACTAAACACGCTTCCTCTGTACTAGGGGCCGTTTGTTTCCTCGGCAACGAGGCGGAGTTTGTTTCCTCGGTAACGAGGCGGAGTTTGTTTCCTCGGTAACGAGGCAGAGTTCGTTTCCTCGGTAACGAGGCGGAGTTTGTTTCCTCGGTAACGAGGCGGAGTTTGTTTCCTCTGTAACGAGGCGGAGTTTGTTTCCTCGGTAACAAGGTGGAGTTTGTTTCCTCGGCAACGAGGCGGAGTGTGTTTCCTCGGTAACAAGGCGCTGTCTGTCCGCTACAGACGGTGTCGTGGCTCGGCAGAGGCGGCTCGCTGCTGGACGAGTGTGACGGCGCCGTCTCCTCCGCCCACCTGAGGGGTTTACTGGGTCACCACCGCCAGCTGGCCCACCTGGAGCAGCATGGTGAGACCGCCGGGTCACGATGGTCTAAGTGGACATTTATAATTACATATATGTTCTTTTATATAATTACTTCTTATATAATTATAATTACTTTGTAGAGAGTGGTTTGAGTCTTTGTATTAATATTAATAATGTAACGTGTGTCGTCTCCCAGTGCCTCCGTCCTCTATGGGCGACTGCATCCTGTCTGCCCTGGCCGGCCCGCCTCCCGCCGGGCCCCCCAGCCAATCCGCTTCACCGCTCAGTCCCGGGGACCACGCCCCCCACGGCGCGGCCGTGGCGGAGGTCATGGTGACCGACTACGCCGAGGTGGAGCTCGGCACAACCGCCCCCTCGCAAGAGGAGGAGGAGGAGGAGGAGGAGGGAGGAGTATGTTAAGGACGTTGTCATGGAGAAGGAGGAGGAGGGGCCACCGGAGGAAGACCCCGGCTCTCCCGACGACATGAAACAGGAACAGGAAACGGCCGCGGCGTCCCCGGCCCGCCGCCACGGCTGCCCCGACTGCCAGAAGCGGTTCCGCTTCGCGTCGTCGCTCACCGCCCACCAGGTGGTCCACACCGGCGAGCGGCCGCACCGCTGCTCCGCCTGCAGCCGCCGCTTCTCCTTCCGCCAGTCCCTCGACCGCCACAAGCACACGCATGAGGCGGCCGCGCCCGGCCGTGCAGGCGTGCGGGCTGCCAGCGGGCCCGCACGCCTGCACGCTCTGCGACAAGAAGTTCACCTGGGAGTCGGCGCTGGCGCGGCACCTGGAGACCCACAGCGAGGAGCCGCTGCCCAAGGAGGAGCAGGAGGAGCAGGAGGTGGGGGGCGCGGAAGACGGCGTCGCGGAGTCGGGGGTCCTGGCGCCGGCGCTGGTGGAGCAGGTGGTTTCCATGGTGACGGTGCGGACCAGCGGGCGCAAGAGGAAACCCACCATGAAGGTGCAGGTCATCAACCTGCAGAAGCGCCTGGGGAGGGGCGGGGCTGCTGCCGCCGCCGCCGCCGCAGGGGCGGAGCCTAAGAGGAAGAAGCAGAGCCGAGCCACGGTCCCCTTCAACAGGTGAGCCCTCCGTCTGGTTGGGGTCCCGTATCCATGGTTACGTGGGCCTGTATCCACGGTGACCCTGTGCTGTTGTGTGTCCCCACAGTTCGGAGCACTCCTACGGGTCCTCTGAGGTCCAGACGGGTTCTGCTGAGGGTGAGTCACCGAGAGGAGATGGAGACGTCTCAAAGGATTTGTCGAAGAGTTGAATCCTAACATTTCATTTTCCCACCGTTGTCAGGCGCCGCGGAGGGCGGCTCCTCTCGGGTCCTCGGCGGCGCGGACAACGACCTCCAAGTCCTCCAGGCTCCTCCTCCTCCTCCTCCCGTCGCCGGTCCCGACGACGACGACGACTCGGACGCCGCGCCCGCCGTCGTCCTCCAAGACGGCCGCTTCGGCTGCCCGGACTGCGGCAAGAGCTTCCGGTTCCGCTCGCTGCTGGCGTCGCACCGCCGCGTCCACACGGGGGAGCAGCCGTTCGCCTGCGCGCAGTGCGGGCGCCGCTTCTCCTTCAAGCAGTCGCTGGACCGCCACCGGCAGACGCACCGCGCCGGCCGCCACTACGAGTGCGCCGCCTGCGGCGAGCTCTTCCCGTCCCTGGCGGTGCGCCGGGACCACCGGAACCAGGTCCACCGGAACCAGGTCCGGGGGGCGGACCCTGGGGGGGCGTTCCCCTGCTCCCGCTGCGGACGCTCCTTCAGCGCCAAGTCGGCGCTGGTCCGCCACGCCAAGACCCACGGCGCGGAGGAGAAGGAGAAGGAGACGGTAGGGACCTGATGATAGAGGAGAAGGAGACGATAGAGGAGGAGGAGGAGAAGGAGATGGTAGGGACCTGAAGATAGAGGAGAAGGAGATGGTAGAGACCTGAAGATAGAGAAGGAGAAGGAGATGGTAGGGACCTGACGATAGAGTAGAAGGAGACAATAGAGGAGAAGGAGATGGTAGGGACCTAACGATAGAGGAGAAGGAGACGATGGAGGAGGAGATGGAGACGGTAGGGACCTGATGATAGAGGAGAAGGAGACGATAGAGGAGGAGGAGAAGGAGATGGTAGGGACCTAACGATAGAGGAGAAGGAGATGGAGGAGGAGGAGGAGGAGATGGAGACGGTAGGGACCTGAAGATAGAGGAGGAGGAGAAGGAGATGGAGGAGGAGGAGGAGGAGGAGATGGTAGGGACCTGAAGATAGAGGAGGAGGAGGAGATGATAGGGACCTGAAGATAGAGGAGGAGGAGAAGGAGATGGTAGGGACCTGAAGATAGAGGAGGAGGAGGAGAAGGAGATGGTAGGGACCTGAAGATAGAGGAGGAGGAGGAGAAGGAGATGGTAGGGACCTGAAGATAGGAGAAGGAGATGGTAGGGACCTAATGATAGGAGAAGGTGACGATAGAGGAGGAGGAGAAGGAGATGGTAGGGACCTGATGATAGGAGGAGAAGGAGACGGTAGGGACCTGACGGTAGAGGAGGAGGAGAAGGAGATGGTAGGGACCTGATGATAGGAGGAGAAGGAGACGGTAGGGACCTGACGGTAGAGGAGGAGGAGATGGTAGGGACCTGATGATAGGAGGAGAAGGAGACGGTAGGGACCTGACGATAGAGGAGGAGGAGAAGGAGACGGTAGGGACCTGACGATAGAGGAGGAGGAGAAGGAGACGGTAGGGACCTGACGGTAGAGTAGGAGGAGGAGATACCGGACGGTAGTCCCAGATGCAGTATTACATTTCATGTGTTGTGGTGTAAGTTGTGTTAGTGTGTTTTAATGGACTGCAGGTGAACGCCACAGCGCCCCCTGCAGGACGCTGCCACTCATCAGCTCACTAAGGTTACGTTTGTGTACTTTTGAGTCAACCTCACGTGGATTATTGTTCTTCCCCATCCCTAGCCGCCGGGAGCCTCTAGCGCCGCCCACCCCCACGGCGGGAAGGAGGCGCAGGGGGAGGAGCTCCACACGTGCGACTGCGGGAAGAGCTTCTCGTACCGGGCGGCGCTGACGGCCCACCAGCGCGTGCACCGCGGCGAGCGGCCGTACGCCTGCGCGCAGTGCCCCAAGCGCTTCCTGTACCGCGGCGGCCTGCAGAGCCACCTGAAGACGCACTCGGAGGACAAGCCGTTCGCCTGCTCCTTCTGCGGCAAGACCTTCAAGCGGGAGCGCAACATGAAGAAGCACGAGCGCTGCCACACGCGCGAGAACGTCTTTGCGTGCTCGCAGTGCGACAAGAGCTTCGTGTACAAAGCCACGCTGACGCGCCACGAGCTCACGCACTCGGGCCAGCGGCCGTTCCTCTGCTCCGACTGCGGGAAGGGCTTCTTCTCGCACGCCGAGCTGCTGAAGCACGAGCGCTTCCACACGGGACACAAACCCTTCCAGTGCCCCTTCTGCGGCAAGCGCTTCACGCAGTCCTGCTACCTCACCATCCACGTGCGCTACCACACGGGCGCGCGCCCCTACGCCTGCGGCGAGTGCGACAAGAGCTTCCTCAGCGCCAACCGGCTGAAGCGGCACCAGCGGACGCACACCGGCGAGAAGCCGTACGTGTGCAGCGAGTGTGGGCGGGGCTTCCGGCAGTCCTACCACCTCAAGGTTCACCTGCGGACACACGCCTATGCATGATAGGCCACGCCCCCACCGCCGCGACACCTGGGGCTGAGTGGCCGTTAAAGAGGATTCAGACTATTTGTCAAGTTTCAAATCTGCTTAATTCTCTTCTTGTAATAATGTTTTCAACAATACCGTCGGAGGTGAAGTGTGTGGGCTCCAAATAATAAACCGTTTTTTGATAAAGTAGGTCTTTATTGAGTTTTCCAACAGAA
Organism: Merluccius polli; assembly: GCA_030340625.1. Lineage (NCBI taxonomy): Eukaryota > Metazoa > Chordata > Actinopteri > Gadiformes > Merlucciidae > Merluccius > Merluccius polli. Next base: position 111,459 of record JAOPHQ010006034.1, read on the forward strand.
AAATGTGAAATAACAAAACATAGGAAATTAGGAATCTACACATTCTACCACTGGTATGAAAGCCGTAGTGCAGCACTAACAGGTTTTCAGAAAACAGTCACTAAACGGAGGGAATGCCGACACTATCGCTAAGAAACTAAACTTAAAGAGAAACCAAACGCTAAACAAACCACAGTGATGTCACTCGTCTGGAGGGAACGTCTCCTGCTGATCCCAACGTGTCATAAAGAAAACTACTGACCAGGTGACGGATGGCTAGCAGCCGAGTTTAGAGTTTGGTTTCTCTTGGTCCCTGCAGGAGGAGGCGGTTGCCTAGACGACCAGCAGCAGCGTGATGGGGCAGTGGTCGCTGCCCATGGCCTTGTTGCGGATCTTGCTGTCGCACAGACCCGGCATCAGACCGGCGGACAGGACGAAGTAGTCGAGGCGCCAGCCCACGTTCTTGGAGCGGGAGTTCATCATGTAGGTCCAGAAGGAGTAGGCGTAGGCCCGGTCCGGGTACAGGTGGCGGAAGCTGTCGGTGAACCCGGCCGCCAGCAGCTGGCTGAAGCCCTCGCGCTCCTCGGGCGTGAAGCCGGCGTTCTTCTTGTTGCCTTTGGGGTTCTTCAGGTCGATCTCCTCGTGGGCCACGTTCAGATCCCCGCACAGCACCAGCGGCTTGCGCTGCTCCAGGCCGCTCAGGTAGGACCGGAAGTCCACGTCCCAGGTCTTGCGGTAGTCCAGGCGCACCAGACCCTTGCCGGCGTTGGGGACGTAGGCGGTGACCAGGAAGAAGGAGGGGAACTCGGCGGTGATGACGCGGCCCTCCTTGTCGTGCTCCTCCTGGCCTGGAGACGCACCACAGTTACACTTACAACTATTCATCCCCACAATAAAA
>JAOPHQ010006035.1:0-27500 GCA_030340625.1 Merluccius polli
ATGAAAAAACTAAGTTAACAGATTTCAGCGAGTCCAGCACCGTCGCTTTGACTTGTCCGTACAACTTCGGGAGAGCGATGTCCGTGATGTGTTGTCGGGAAGGGATGGTGTAACGGGGCTCCAGTGTTGTCATCATATTACGAAATCCCTCATTCTCCACAACACTCAGAGGGCGCATGTCTTTGCAAATAAAAGAAAGTACTGACTGTGTTACGTTTGTTGCGCGAGTTGAGGTCGCTGGTAGTTTTGAAAAGTTAACTTCTTTAATAGTTCGTTGAGCAGGATCCACTCGTTTCACGTTAGCCTGTAATGCTACGTTGTCATGGTGTCTCGCCACATGTGCTCGCAAATTTGTAGTATTGCCCGAGTACTTGACTCTGGCGTTGCAGAGTTTACAGACCGCATGGCTCTTGTCTAACTCGTAACTGCCTTCCTTTGCTTTAAAACCAAAATATGCCCAAACATCAGCTTTAAAAGCTGCTGGAGCCGTCTGTATCCTCTCGTCCTCAGTCATCGGTGCACTGTGCTAAGTTCGCGGTTAGCATGCAAGTTGCCACAGACTGGTGCTCTCGCGGGATCTCGCGGGATTTCATTGTTCCTTTGGCGCGGAGGACGTAATATAAATAATCGATACAGTGCTTTTGAATATCGATACGGTATCGTGAAAAAAAATATCGCGATATTTAAGTGTATCGATATTTTCTTACACCCCTAATGTAAGATATACACACACATGTAAGATACACGCACATGAAAATGCACATAACCATGTAAGAGACACAACACACAATACATGTAAGATACACACATGAAAATACACCTTATTTAAAACATGTATAGTGTATATGTATAGTATATAGATACACACACATGTAAATGCACACAAAACATGTAAGATACACACATGAAGATGAAAATGAACATTTTTGGAGGTTTGGCAAACTGGTTCTCCTGCTTATGCGATTAACTTGACTATCATTACATTGTGTGTGTGTGTGTGTGTGTGTGTGTGTAGGGACATAGACAAGGTGGATGACCTCATGGCTGACATCACAGAGCAACAGGAAGTGGCTCAGGAGATTTCGGATGCCATCTCCAGACCCGTGGGATTCGGGGAAGACTACGACGAGGTGGGGGGACTGGATATTCAGATTATATCAGATTACAGTCAATTACTGTACTGCAGATTATTTCCCATAAAGCAGATTATTGCAGATTACTGCAGACGAATCACTGCAGTACAACAGATCAGATGACAGTAAATTATAGTAGGTTGCAGTATAGCAGATGATGATTATTGTGGTAGAGGTTATAGTAGATTATGATACATTACAGTATGCCAAAGTAGATTACAGTATTTTATAGTAGCTCAGATCAAAGTTAGTTACAGTAGATTATGATGGATTATAGTAGATTACTGTTAAATTAGTGTAGATCAAATAATGGTTGGCTATTGTAGATTATAATGATTACAGATCCATCCTGCTAAGAAATGTGTAAACTATGTGTTTTTAGGATGAGCTGATGGCTGAGCTAGAGGAGCTGGAACAGGAAGAGCTGGATAAGAACCTTCTAGAGATCGTCGACACAGAGGATACCCCGCTGCCCAGTGTGCCCACTACATCACTACCATCCAGACCAGGTAATATTCACCCTCTCACTACATCACTACCATCCAGACCAGGTACACCTCACTACATCACTACCATCCAGACCAGGTAATAGTCACCCTCTCACTACATCACTACCATCCAGACCAGGTAATATTCACCCTCTCACTACATCACTACCATCCAGACCAGGTACACCTCACTACCTCACTACCATCCAGACCAGGTAATATTCACCCTCTCACTACATCACTACCATCCAGACCAGGTACACCTCACTACCTCACTACCCTCCATACCAGGTATACATCTCCCTCTCACTACATCACTACCATCCAGACCAGGTACACCTCACTACATCACTACTACCCAGACCAGGTATACCTCTCCCTCTCACTACATCACTACCATCACGACTACGTGCTCAGTTTTTAATTCATTCATGCCTGATATCAAGCTAGCTATGTTATTATTAGTTGGTAAATAAAAATCTTGTGTGTTTTCTGAATCAATGAGGCAAAACATCTAATGATTAGTTTTGTCAGTTTATTATTATATTTTACACACCCCTCCACATTGATTAGTTGGTATGGTCCTGACCAATTCCTGTCTCTCCCTCTCCATGTGTCTCTTCCAGCCAAGAAGAAGGAGGAGGACGAAGACGACATGGCCGACCTGGAGGCCTGGGCAGCTACCTAAGCTAGGCGGCGCCGCTAGCCCGCTAAAGGCCCTTTCCTGTCTGTCTCTCTGCTGCCCCCTGCTGCCAAACTCTGGTTGAGGGACGGGGACCCTGGGCCACACAGCTGGTTGGCTCCCCCCCAGAGCCCACCTTACTCCCTTACGCTCAAACCCTCAAGTATGCACTTGTGCACTCAGCAGCCATCTTGAAAATAATATCCTAAGCGTTCTCCTAATCCAGACGCACACTTTGTCGTCCCCTTAATCTACCATGTGTGCACTTATTCCAAAGGGCTTACCAGTGCTCTGGTGTGTGGAAAGGTACTGTTGGACCCATTTTTATTTATAAGAAATCTCATAAAAAAGTGTTCTGGTTTGGAGTTAGGTTGGAGTGGCAAAGTGCATATTTTAGGAGGAGGAAGTATGGAGGTGTGGTACATGGCCTTGGTTTCTTTTGGGGTGGAGTGAGAAGAAATAATATATACACATGGGGGGGGGGGGTGGAAACCGAAGTCCAGAGAACGATGACATCATGAAAACACGCCATTTCTCTGCTTCCTGTGATGTCATCTCTAGGCACCTCGGAGGTGGCAGCGAGGGCATATAAAGCTTCCAAACTGATGACTCTTCTCTACTCTTACTATCAACACCTTATTTTTCAGATTAAAAAAAAAAGACACTTTTATTGATACACATGTAGGAACTTTCTTCATCGTTTGCTGTCCAACCTGCTATGCAGAAACACTAGAATGAAACTTTGTAAAAAAAGTACTGAGGGTGTGTAAAGATAAAAGGTGATGTTGATTTACACAGACCTGTGTGTGTGTGTGGGTGTGTGTGTTTCCTTAGCTGTGCTGACTCCTCAAGTGTCCTTGGTTCTTGTAGGATATATCGAAATAAAAGCCCAAAAAGTTATTGTCATGCCTTGTTAGACATCTGAGTTTGTTACTTAACACAGTAGTTCAGTGCCTCTTTCTCTGGGTCACATTTTTTGTCAGACTGCTTCCACAATATCAATCACAATCTAGAACCCCTAGCCTTTTAAAGCATTTTTGGAGGTTTGGCAAACTGGTTCTCCCACTTACTCGATTAACTTGACTATCATTACATTGTTACATTGCCAGAGGCTGGTATAAGAATGAGCCCCGACTCCTCTAATCTTGTATATCTGTCCTACATCTGACCTCTGCCCTTTGTCCTGCAACTTATCAACCAAGATTTTCCCTAAACTTAACACACACCCAATAAGTTAGAGTTATTTACTAAGATGGCCATAATCTTAAAAGGGAACCTCCCCGCTTGGCTGTTTTATAATATAAGAGAGCGTATCTATGAATATAGTAATATCTTTAACACCCTAGTGACAGCAGACCTCACAATGTTATAGGCTGGCATTAAACTTTCAGTAACCCTTATTTCCCTTGTAAGCATTGGTAGGTTAAGTTAAACTAATAAAACAGTGCTTCTAATATAAGAGAGCATATGTATGAAACATAAGGCCTACTTTCTTATAAATTAGCCAAACATTATGGCTCCCCTCTAACAATGACAAATATATTCGAATAATCTGATGAATAAATCAGATTTAATGTTAGGAAAAATGGTGGGGGGAAAAATTATGCATTTAAGAACAGAGAAGGCAGAAAACCTTTTCTGCCACACTCAAAACGAGTGTCTTGTTTAGTCTGAACCGGTTTAGTATCAACAAAACAAACTATTGATTAGGCTACTAGGATCTAAGGTCCAGAGGCTAACCATAGGAAGCTGTGAAGAAACAGCTTGTTTTCTGCAGATCACTTCCTCTTATCCTTAAGGAAAATGTATATAACCAATGACCTTGTATCTGGGTATTTAATTCATTTTCATTCAAATTTGGAATTAGACTGGCAAAATATGTAAGTCTTGAATTTCAACACACTCCATTAATATCACAATATTCTACTTAAAATGGGTAGCTGAAGGTACATCACATGCAATATATGAAAGTCAACAGTGGATATAGTCTTCAATAAAAGCTGATTGATTTTAGTCAAAGTCAATCATTGCAGGGGCCACATCCAAAAAGACTTAGGGGTATGCATAACCCTAAGATATGATGTAGGGTTAGGGTTAGTATGCATCCTTGGATATAACGTAGGGTTAGGGTTAGTATGCATCCTTGGATATAGCATAGGTTTAGGGTTAGTATGCATCCTTGGATATAACGTAGGGTTAGGGTTAGTATGCATCCTTGGATATAACGTAGGGTTTAGGGTTAGTATGTATCCTTGGATATAGCATAGGGTTAGGGTTAGTCCGCATCCTTGGATATAACAGGGTTAGGGTTAGTATGCATCCTTGGATATAGCATAGGGTTAGGGTTAGTACGCATCCTTGGATATAACGTAGGGTTAGGGTTAGTATGCATCCTTGGATATAACATAGGGTTAGAGTTAGTATGCATCCTTGGATATAGCTACACTTTCGTGTGGCCGTGAGGTATGAGGCGCATAACAACTTACCTTTTAAGACTAATGTCACCAACATTGTTAACCTTTTAAGGCTAATGTCACCAACATTGTTTGCCTTTTAAGGCTAATGTCACCAACATTGTGACATTATGTTTTTTCTATATAACCATTGTCAACCACTCCTTAAACATCAATGTCTAAATGGTTGTAACATCCACAATGCAATTGGATGTGCAACCATGAAATAGACCCATAGCAACAATGATGAAGAGGAAGGCCCATCTGGGCCTCGACTGACACAGCTCTGTATGAGCCTACAGAGTTGCAGTTTTGTCTAATCTACAAAAATAAGTATTTCTCTCTCCTTGCTCTATTTAGTTTTGCTTCAGATCTTGTGAAAGTCTAATGGAGTCGTTTCCTTTTATCAGCATCAGTAATTGTGGGTATATTGCAGCACATACTTATTCCTCTAGTCAATTTTGTCTCTTATAGCTGGGTGGGCTGTTTCAGTTTACTAAAGGATATGGAAAAGTTTCTAATTCAAAATTTCTGAAAAATTCCCAATTGGAGATCTTAGAACAAAGGCTGGCATCTTCAGAAACCTCAGTAATAATATCTGTAACCCCCCTAGTGACAGCAGACCTCACAAAGACCTCACAAGGCTGGCATTACACTTCCAATAACCCTTATTTCCCTTGTAAGCATTGGTAGGTTAAGTTAAACAGTGTTTTTTTATTATTATTAATTATTATAAAACTCGTCCTCTCGCGCAGCAACTCGGTCTCTCATCTTAATGTGATGACATTCACTGTCGATACACACACACGCACACACACACACACACACACACACACACACACACACACACACACACACACACACACACACACACACACACACACACACACACACTAAATGATAGTCATCACAGTTGACAAAATAAATGTAAAATGTTTATTGGGAATAATAGTAATAATAATAGGTTACCATACAAACCCATACAACACAATACAATAACTTAAATAACAATAAGTTTAACCTATATAACAGCGCCATTCACGCCCACCGCTCATCTCTGCAAGCTATTGGCCAAACCCGCCCCTCTATACTATGTCCTCTAAACCAATCACAGCTCGCCATTAAGGGGGGGCGGGCCCTAGGGCAGCCAATGGGAGGGATGAACCGGCGGAGTGGCGTCTTGAAACTCATGAATATTGCGGAGGCACTAAATCGCGCCGCGATAAAACCACGTTGTAAGCGGACGGCACCTCCTTCTCCGTCCCTCGCCAGGCAGCGGTGTCACACTCAGCCCTCCCGGAACCAACCACCACCACAAAAACCAACATGTCTGAAAAACTTCCCTTCAAAGTGGGTCAGTATTGCAGCCCTTTTTTTCTTACCTCTCTAAGCTAGCGGTGCCGGCGGAAAGCCGCACGGTTGTCCCATAAAGGGCGGTGTTTTCAAGTGTGTGTGTGTGTTTTTAGCATAGCCCTACGTGCACGTTAATATGAATCCTCATATATGAATCTTCAATGTGTGTTTTAATTTAATTGGGATTATTCGCATTGCTTTGTAATACTCTCTTTTAGACCCCCGTCCATAAGCTAGCACATGGCCAAAGTTGAGCTGTAGCATGGCGCGTCCCCCTTTTTGGCCGTTGCTTTATTGGGGTTATTCATATGAAGCGAATTAAGTTTTGTTGCTTTTTGTTTTGTATTTTTTACATTTTGCGTGGAGTCGTTTATTGTACACTTGTCGACGTTATGTTTTGTTTTTTGAATGAATGTTACTGTTGGCCACACTTCAAGAGACCATAGGCTCCATACTGTAGAAAAATTGGTAGTATGAACGCCGGGAGTTGTAGTTTATTGTATAGCCACACGCCGCCGGCTTTAATTACGGAGGATTGTTCTGAGAACTACAACTCCTACAATGCCGTGCTCGTCAAACAACAGTGCAAATGGGCGGTTTTTACAGTGGAGTTTGCTTATGGTCTGCAAAATAAATAGGGATGTCTGGGTCAGTTTGTTCAGAGACCCCTCTCCAAAATACACATTTAGTACACTGTACATTTAGTATACCATTTAGTATACATATTTCATATGCACTTTTTGGGGAATCTTCTCTTCAAAATGTACCAGCCAAACCTAAACAAACTGAATGTTCATATGAATGACTTAAAGTTATCAATACTATTAATATATATTAATACTATTAATCAACACTACTAATTTGTGTTCATTCATGTATCGCCAGGAAGTGCTTAATATTCCCAAATTAAAACTGCTGAGTGGCGTCTTATCGACCACCTGCTCCTCGACGTCCCTATAGAGGACGTAACAGGTGTCTGGAGTAACGGTTTCGAGGGGTGGTTACCCAACAGTGTAACTCCAGGCCAAAGTCCCATGTTTGCTTCAGCTGTCAGAGTTCAGTGTAGTGACACGCTGCAAATCCTAGAGCAGTTACTGCTGATCACATGGGGGTCTTTGTAAAATGCGCTGAGGGTGTTTTCACCTTGCCAGCCGCAAGGTTCTGGGTTCAAAATCTAATTCCTGCAGGGTATGCCTACCTGTAGTCATCCGTGAGCAAGATGCCCTCACCCCTACCTGCTTTTAAATGACATGCGTCTGAAAAAAGTAACTTTGGATGGCTTTGGAGAAAAGTCTGCCAAAACCGTGTCCATATAGCATTTTTTTCCTGAGCGCCAGCGTCTTTTTTTCGATTGTTCACAATGAGGAGAGAGTGTATGCGGCCGCCGAGCATCTTCTTTCAGAGCGCTCCAGCTTTTTTTGTGCGGCTGCTCCGAGCGCTTCTAGTTGAAAATCTCAGTGCTGGTGTCGTCACTGTCGCTCCTTTTGAGGCAACCAATCATAGATGGGGCGGGACTCGTCACTCTGGTAACAGGGCCTTAGATACTTCTATTAAAAAAATGACTGTCTAGGGAGTGTCTTAGGTTAAAGAACGTTGCTATTTAAATACGTTAGGAGTGTGTGTTAATGTATGCATGGCATGCCTCTCTATCAACAGAAGATGGACTCCAGAGGTCAGTTCTCTCCCCGGGTTTATCCGTTAACTAACAGCTTGTTCAGGTCTGTTCTGGTTCCTGCTGGTTAAGAGGGACTGAGCTGCATGCTGTTTGTACTGATTGGAGTTCTCTCTCTTATCCTACTGCCTGGAACTGGAGTAGACTAGGGCCCCAGCTAAAACGTCAGCAGGCTGGGCGATATGGCCAAAATCTTCTATCCCCATATAGGTCATTTAATATCTCTAACGATGTATATCACAATATAGCAATGTTTTCTGGCAATTCAATAAATAGTCTATAAAAGTGTATAAAATAACCACATGGTAAAGCCTATTTTATACACTATGTGAATTAAATACTTACTGACTGAGTATTTTCTTTTTTGTCATAACTTTACCGTAATGTATGAAAAACACTTATGCCATATTACAATATCTAGTCATCACAAGATATGATAAATTGCCAAGCCCTATTTAGCAGTAATATTAGGTGTCATATTAGTGTGCAGTCTATAAAAGTAGAAAATCAAACTTCAACAAAATCTTTTGCTTTTAGATGGTTGTACAAACGGTGTTAAACAAAAAACAATGGCTATTGTATTCAACAATAAGTAAATCACCAATTTTGAAGGGACAAAGTAAAATGTACTAGCTTCTAGTTACTAGTTGTTTGTGTGGCAATTCAGGAGGAATTGCGTTGCTGCCTCTAGTTTAGTTTACGCCGTTGCTGATGGAGTCCAACTGAATGTGACGCAGTCCAACTGAATGCTGCTGAGCAGGGTCCTGATATTTGAATTATGCATCCTTGGATAGTGTACTCTTTCGTGTGGGCAGATTTGTGGGCAGATTAGTGCACAGCACCCAAGTAGGAGCATTTTTACAGTGCTTGCTGGGAGTTTTAGTGCAGCGCATTGCTGGAGTTAGAGTTTCGGGTAGGGTCTAAAATTAACTTTCCAAATGTTGTCTTTTCCAGAGTGGCAGCCAAGCAATTGTTTTAATATGCAATATGTTTAATATGTAACCCTACTTTTTTTCTTTCTTTTTTAACCTGCCAAATGGTCAAAAATATCTGCCATTGCCTGGTGGCAGGTGTTCACTTTGGACCCTGGATGCGGGCCAAAAAGAAATTGCGGGACAGCTAGAATGTGGCCCTCAGGCCTTGTGTTTGACACATGTGCTCTAGCCCTAGCAGCGTTGGTGCACCAACCCATTAAGAGTGTTACGTTAACATTATCAGGGTTCGGGGTTCAGTTCCCTGAAATATAAGCACTCTGTAATTGGTTTTAATAAGTGGGACCTCTAACTTTATCATTATGAATCCCAATAGCTACAGCATGAAACTTTACAATATAAAATATCTTGGGTTAGGTTTGCATCAAGAATGTGAGCGTTGTCATGGTTACGAACCCACTGAGTGGCCTGCTTACTGTTCCCAGGATTCAAACCAAGCAGCTTTTTATTTTTCACGTGCCACATATTTGGCTCAAACTTCCAGAATGAGGTCTGGGGCTCAGGCTGTTTGCCACAGCCTTACTGTCTTTTACCTTGGACTAATTAAATGATATAAATAATTAAAGGACCCTGCGTGTTTTTGCCTCCCCTCCAGCTGACATCAGCCTGGCCGAGTGGGGGCGTAAGGCCATCGACATCGCGGAGAACGAGATGCCGGGTCTGATGAAGATGAGGGAGGTGTACGGGAAGAACCAGCCGCTGAAGGGCGCACGCATCGCCGGCTGTCTGCACATGACCCTGCAGACCGCCGTGCTCATCGAGACGCTCACTGCCCTTGGCGCTGAGGTGAGCGCCCGTCACTGCCTCTTCCTGTTGATCCACATTATGGTTGCTGTGGCAACGGGGGGGAAAAACTAACCCCAATCAACCAAGCCTAGCCTGTAGCAAAGGAGTTGTGGTGTTGTAGGCTTACTGCACTGACTAATGAGGTTTAACGTGATAATATGTCTTCTCCACCCGTGCAAACACGCCAACGGCATTAGCATATTGCTTTACATCAGGGAACATCCCTGTAAATGATATGCCAAAACACTGGCTTTAAGCGCACAAACCAGTCTCCTGGAAAATGGATCGTATCCTAGAACAGAAAACAGTTTTTAGTGGAATTAAATTGGATTTACTTTATCAAGCTCCCATTCCCTCTTCCTGTCCTGTCTTTATGTTCTCTATCCTCAGGCCATGTTAGATGTTATGAGTTTTAATCTATCCTCCTCCCTCTTTCTGCATTAGTGATTGGATTTAAAAAAAAACCATCCCCCTCTGTTCCAAGGCAATTTTGTCTCACTCTCGCATGTCTATCTCTATCGCTGTCTTGCGCCATCTCTCCATCTTTCAATCTCTCTCAGGTCCAGTGTATATGTGGATGCTGTATGAAGTAAAGTATCCATCTCTCTCGGATAGTGTCGATGCTATATTAAGTAATCTATCTATCTATCGCCCTCTCTCAGGTCCAGTGGTCTAGCTGTAACATCTTCTCTACCCAGGACCACGCTGCCTCAGCCATCGCCAAGACCGGTGTTCCTGGTACACACTCACACTCACACACACACACACACACACACACTCACACACTACAAAAATACCACTTTGAAACGCTAGGGTTGGGAAAAGTTGCCTACAGCCCCTTTAACACATTGGAAGACTGGCAGTAATTGATAAAGACGTTGATAGTCCAGATATTGTCTCCAGCTGATGTCACAGTATATGTCGCTGATGTCATACACCCCCTACCCACCGTCCCCTACAGTATGTGTGTTAATGAGGTCATAAACCAGCCCGTATGTTATCATGTCATTAATGTCATCCCCCCTCCCTCCCAGTGTATGCGTGGAAGGGAGAGACGGACGAGGAGTACGTGTGGTGCATTGAGCAGACCATCTACTTCAAGGACGGCCAGCCCCTCAACATGATTCTGGACGACGGGGGTGACCTAACCAACATGGTGCACCAGAAGTACCCCCAGCTGCTGGCCGGTACGTTCATGTACACATGTACATAGGCATGCATAAATGGCCGGACGCAGGCACACGCGCACATCATGACTCGGAGTACATTCCTAGTGTATTGCGACACTGCCTTACGTTTACTTTTATTGAGCAGATCAATCCTGTTTATTTTTATTTAGTGTTCGATAAACAGAACAGTGCTGTTATTTAAATGAGTGCTGTGAATGGCTGGTTTTGATTAAATAAAACTCCTTTTTATTGGGTGTTGGAGTAGTCTGCAGTACCAAATGGTGCCCACCAGGGGGTGGCATTGCTCTGCCTGGGAATACCAAAAGTGGGTCGCACTCACAATAGGGTTAAGAACCACTGATCTAGTGGTTAGTGTTCTGGGTTAAAGCCTTAATGTACGCAGTCTAACCTGTAGGCATCCTAGAGCAAGATGTCCTAACTCCTACCTGCTTATTAACAACGTATCGAAAAAGAGTCCCAGACCTCAGCTCTGATTGGCTGTTGTGTGTGTGTGTCCGTCCCCCAGGTATCCGCGGTTTGTCTGAGGAGACCACCACAGGTGTCCATAACCTGTACAAGATGCTGAAGAAGGGAGACCTCAAGATCCCCGCCATCAACGTCAACGACTCTGTTACGAAGGTAACTGCTTCCTGAAAGACTCATTGTGTCTTTCTGTCTCGCAATCCTCTTTCTTTTCGTCTAATTTTAATCCAAATGCTGAATGCTACATAAGGAAGACCAACTTTTAACAAATGGATTCAACCTACTGTACATCTGACCCAGACTTCAGTTGTTACCAAACTTATTTCGGCCAGTGACCTCAGCTTCTTGCATCTGCTTCCACACATGGCTTAAACCCATCTGGTTTAAACCATTATTTCAATGCGCCAGTGAAGTAGCAGTTTGCTAGTGACTCTGAATCATTAGACATTAGTCTGTTCATGTATAGATGTGACCTTATTAAAGTCTTATCACTTGCAGGTTGTGTCTCTGCCCCTGAAGGCGGTGCAGTTCTACTACCAGTGTAGGGACTGTCAGCAGGAGTCAGATAGAGAGGAGTGGGATAAATGCCTGACTCTCCTCTCTGACCACACACACACTTCTTCCGATTCTACCAGGTAGACTGTATGTGGTGGGATTTTAGGTTATCAGACTAGAGCAGGTGGTACAAAAAAAGCGTAAATGCATGATTTGCTAACTACAACATCAGAAATGTGTTTCATCTTTTTAGTTTTTAACAAATTACTGCTTGCTCAATGCTACAAAATGCTACATTTAGGATGACAACTGGAAGCTCTTTTGATGTCGCCGTTATTATTTCTCTTGACGCTGCAAAAGTGTGTGTTGCCATCTCCAGTTAAACTCCTCGCTCCCGCTTCAGTGTTTAACGCCTCCCCTCTCCAGTGTTAAACTCCTCCCTCCCTCCCCCTCCAGAGCAAGTTTGACAACCTGTACGGCTGCAGGGAGAGTCTGATCGACGGAATCAAGCGTGCCACCGACGTGATGATCGCCGGGAAGGTTGCCGTGGTTGCGGGATACGGTGACGTGGGCAAGGGCTGCGTGCAGGCACTGCGGGGCTTCGGCGCTCGCGTCATCGTCACAGAGGTGGACCCCATCAACGCCCTGCAGGCTGCCATGGAGGGTGGGTGTCCTGGTCACTAGTACGTCTTAGAGACTGACGTCTTAGAAACTAGACTGAAACCAAAGTCCCCAAAAGCAGCCTTTCTCCAACCAGTGCCAGGCAGCAGTGGCTACTGGACCACACGCCAGCTCTTCAGCAAAGAGCTGTATGAATATTGTTGAGTCTTATTTATCTAGGTCTAAGTAGGCCCTAGAGGCTGAGGGTCAAGCACTACTGGGCCCTGGCTTAACTTTTTGAGAGGCTGCTCTGAAGCGCAAGGGGAATAGTCTTGCTGTGTGGTTGGTTGGCATCAACACCACCTTGAGGCCAACCTTAATGTCACATATCAGATTCTATTGATGTAATTTGGACTGATCAGTGAAGTACTTTGCATGACGCAAGCGTTTTGCTCGGTACTTGAATAAGGACAGAAGTTGGTGTGTAGTAGTCTACATGTCAGTCATAGAATGACGTTCCAAACGATTAGCACCTTGATTACATAAGCTGTGTCCCAATTCAGGGGTTGCATGCTTCGAAGTACGCAGCCTTCGCGGCCTTCGAAGGCTGCGTACTTCTGAGGGTCCTTCGAAGGCCGCATCAACCGTTGTTAAATGAGACGGTCTAGCCTCCGAAGCATTTCCTGGTTGCGTCACCAGCCGCGTCACCAGCCGTCAGTTGGTAGTAACGTAGCCGTTGCCTGTCAGTTTGTCGTCAGTTGAAAAACAGACGGAAGGGTTGTAATAAAGCAAAAAATGATCATAATAATGAAGTATAACATATAATAGTGATAATCATAAACGTAGCTCTTTATTCAATCCAATTGTTTAACTAGAGTTTGCAGTTTTACAGTCTGGAAATAAAGCAGGGATAATAAAAGTAATACAATATAAGTAATGAGTAAAAGTATAACTCGTAGTAAGTAAAAGTAATTAAATATAAACCCAATACTTATTACATTTAAATATAAATTCATCGCCGCTTGGTGTCGCCATTATTCTTTTCCCGCCTCTGAACAGCGGCGCGCAAAGGATTTTGGGATATACGAGGCCGCGAAGGATAGTTGCGGTGCGTCCTCCAAAAAGAGGAAAAGAAGTACGCATTTGAAGTACGCATTTGAAGGAGCCTGCGAATTGGGACAGCCTTCGCGCCGCGTTGTGACGTAAGCGGCCTTCGAATGCGTACTTCGAAGCATGCAACCCCCGAATTGGGACACAGCTATAGTCTCCCTTTCAGGCAACCTTATGATTTATTTTCTTTCATAATCTTCCAGGTTATGAGGTGACAACCATGGACGAGGCCTCCAAGGAGGGAAACATCTTCGTCACGACCACCGGCTGTGAAGACATCATCCTTGGCCAGTAAGTTACTTCACTTCCCCCTCTTAAACCATGCAGACCCCTGACATATTATGAATGCCATGGCATTCATCATATGCAGCGACGACTACTAAAGGTCTACCTCAACTTCCTCTCTTCAGTCACTTTGAGAACATGAAGGATGACGCTATCGTGTGCAACATCGGCCATTTTGACTGCGAGATCGACATGAGCTGGCTGAACGCCAATGCAGCTAAGAAGATCAACATCAAGCCACAGGTATGCACTCTACAGACAGCACTAAGGTCTTCTGCCAAGGCTGGTTCTCATCTGTTTCCCTCATAAAGTCATTCGTTTTTTGAACGTTTCATTGGTTAGCTCTTGCTTTGATACTCCTCTTTGCTGGTATTTAAAGTAAGGTGTAATTTCGGTGCCACATTAGGAGTACAGAACAAGAGTAGGAATTGAAAACATGCACATTTAAGATGAAATCAATCATAAAACATACAAATAAATAAGCCATACATAAAATGTCTCGTAGAAATGTAAACTGAGAACATAAAAGTTAAGTTGTAAAAGTTAACGCTATGCTACATTACTGACAGTATTTAATGTTGTATAATATATTCTATACTCTCCGTCCCTCCGGTGCCCAGGTGGACCGTTACCGCATGAAGAGTGGCCGTCACATCATTGTCCTGGCTGAGGGTCGCCTGGTCAACCTGGGCTGTGCCATGGGACACCCCTCCTTCGTCATGAGCAACTCCTTCACCAACCAGGTCTGTAGACTCTGGGTTTTAAAACTCCACCTCTGGAAAGGACTATAGTTCCCTGTAGTAGACTGTAGGGCCCCTATTTCACCACTCGGATATATATGAGGGACCACTTGTGATGTCACAATGTGGGAGTGTCCTACCAGCGGGAGGGACTTGATTGGTGCACTATATCAACTGGTAGGCTGGTCTTCATCTGTCCGAGCAGGCACTCCCACTTGTTGCATCATAAGTGGATGGATTTTGAAATGGATTGACTTTTTTAATGGCTTATCAACATCAACCCCCTGGTTGTAAAATATGGGCCCTTTAACGTGCATCAGTAAGGGAGAGAGGGCGAGTTCTGAGGGCTCCTTTTTTTCCCCACCGGCCATTTCAAAATCTATTCTTTTACCATCACAATGTGCAGCAGTGTCCAACTGGCTGGAGGGAGGTGATTGGTGGACTGTATCAATCATGGTAAACTGGAGATATACCGGCCCATCGTACCAGGAGTGGATGCTCTCACCTGTGATGCCACAAATGGTGTCATAGATGGCTTGCAATGGCTCCTCAACATGACTCCTGGTGGTTGAAAAGATTTATAAAATTGTTCCCTTGGTCTTCTTCTGCAGGTTCTGGCCCAGATCGAGCTGTGGACCAACACTGCCAAATACCCACTGGGAGTCTACTTCCTGCCCAAGAAGGTCAGAGGTCACTTGGACCACATTCACAAGCGTGTTGTAGTCACAACATGCCACTGAAGCCTGATTTGTATAAAGGCTAAAAGCTTGATTCCTGTTGGGTTTGTTTTGGCTTGTTTTGGGGCATTTTTGGACGCCGGCACCTGATGGCATTTAGTTGGAAGATGGATTGTAATACATCTTCAGCTGCTGGCAATTGATGTCATATTTTAAGTGGTCTTGGTGCACCAGAAAAAATCCTCGATAATCCCTCCTCTGAGGCATCCTGGCGGCTGCGTCCAAGTTGTTATTCACTCAGGTCGTCATGACGGTTTACAGGGTTATGCCAGAATTAACCCAAGGGAACTAACATCTGTTAAACAAGTGCTGGTTGTAAAAGTTGCCATTCCTGATTGGCTGAATTTGGTGCCCTTTGATGTCATGTTTGTTTTTTTAAATGTTCCCTTGCATGTAACTTCAGAAGGCACCGAAATCCAGCCAATCCAGGTTCTTGATTTTTAGCTTGATGTTTTCTTTTGTTGTTTTAATGTTTTCATTTTTCTTTTTTAAAGAAAAATGTGTTCTAACGCATCTCTTCTTCCTCCCCCCCCCCATCTCGCATCTTCCTTCCTCTTTCTCTCCCTCCATCTGTTCCTCAATTTCTCTCTCTCTCTTCCCTCGTCCCTCCAGCTGGATGAAGAGGTGGCCGCTTCCCACCTGGACAAACTGGGTGTGAAGCTGACCAAGCTGACCGACAAGCAGGCCAAGTACCTGGGTCTCCCTCAGGAGGGCCCCTTTAAGCCTGACCACTACCGCTACTAAGACGCAACCACCCTGCCAAACCCCGCCCACTCCATGGAAGGGGGCGGGGAGGGGGACCTCGGGGGGTGTGGACACAGTTGGCGTAGGCAGGAGAAGAGGAGGGTTCTGGGAGTTTTTGAGGAGGAGGTTGGCTGGTGTGGTGGTTTAGCCTCCCCAAGTGCTTTAATGTTAACTAAGCTGAGGTTTGGGTGGTGTTTGCCATCAGAGTTCGGACCAATGGGGGGGATATTTTGTTTTTCATCCACAACTGGCCAAAATCAGTTATATCTTTTTGTTGTTGAACAATCAACGGTTGCTACGCAACAGAAGCTCAGATCCAAAATGTTGGCCATGGCCTGGCTGATTTGAGTTCCTGGCTTTTGGCTTATTGGCTTTTTTATTTGTTTATCGCTGGTCGTCAATTAAAACCCCTCTTAGACCTGGTTGGATGCTGGCCCTGTGCTTGTCCTCATATCCTCGTGCGCTAAACCTCTCAACCTACTGTGTACGTGCAGACGCACACGCTTGCACACTCAAAAGCGTTCTACTCTGGGTCTGCCTCGCTCTCTCCCCTGTGGTCCTCCTGCTCTTCCATGAAGGTCCTGCTGACTGTAGCTTACAGAAGCACTCTACTTAAAGCAAATCATTCCTTTAGTTAACCGGAATATTTACCTCACCTGCTGTTTGTTTTTAGCCCCCCTTGCATTTAACAGGTGATCAGAAGACTCAAAGCACTGGCACTGGCTTTCTCATCGTCTTAAATAATACTTGAGAATGATATGTCTCCAGTTAATCAACCTGTGTACCTAACTTGCTTGAAAATGTTAACGCTTGTTCTGTGTTGACTTGCTAGGAGGTTACGGTGACATTAAAAGCACGTCTGGCGTAGTCTAAAAAGCACACATTAATACATTTGGTCAAAGCTGGAAGATTTAAATACATTTTAAGAAATGGCACTTTCCTTTGTTTCTATCAATAGTTCTGTTTCAATTCTCTGGCCCATCAGCTACACCCGTGGTAGCGCTTCGATGGCAGCTGGGCATGGTTAAACGGTAACCATGGTCGCAAGACGGTTTCAAAAGGCTTGGTGTTGTGTTCTAACTAATGACTGAATGTGTAACGATGTCATGATGTTATGATGCAATAAAAGACATGCTACTGGGCTATATCTTCAGTACTAATTTCTTGTTTTCGTGTTTTGTTTTCCGTTACATTTTCCATCTTATCTCAAAAGTAGTAGTAGTAAAAGGAAACCGACTTGGGGTGCCTAAGAAAAGGTTGCTGTACAATAAGTGATGGGGTGTCCTATTTTCAAACCATTTGAAAGTGGGCGTGTTCATTCATACCTAGTCCTAGACCCTCCAGAACCCTATTCCAAGACCCTCCACATACCTAGTCCTAATCTGTATTCTAGACCCCTTCTCTCTGTGGAACCCTAAACCCTCTCCACGCCTACTGGATCCCTAAGTCCTAGACCCTCGGTTATGTTCACTGAATCTTTTTTGTTAAAATCCTTAATCCGGAAACGGCAATGTTCCGTATGCGTGATCACATCACATGCTCTCGTAGTTCATCGAAAACCGTTCCCAAGCAGACCACAGCTGAAACCTACCGCTGTTCTGTCTGGCAGGTGTTTAAGAGGAGCTCTTGCATCGCCAAGTCAGATCAAAACCACGGTAATCTCCAGCCGAACGTTGGCGGCGTGTCTGAAATGTTTTCAGTCCTGCGGTCCACAAGCTCCAGATGTAATTTCCTGTTAAAAACACGTTGAGATGGTAAAGCGCATTGCCTGGCAACGGGACTCTTGCGGATTCCATCCACGGCTGCTCCTGACAGGTGTTGCGCTGACCTTAGAGCAAGGCATCGATTCCCTGGTGTTCTCGGTCCAACTGTAGAAGGTCCCTTGGGCTGGACCAGGATTACAAGGCATGGAACCCTCTGGGTGGGTTGTTTAACGTCAGGAACACTCTGGAGCGGTCCAAGTCCAGAACCACCCCGTCGCCCCCAGTGTTGGACGGTTACTCTGCACTGACAAAGAGCAGACATGCATCTGTGTGGAGTTCAGTTACTAACGATGCTTGGGGAGTAATTATTCAGACATTTCCGTCCATCTCTATGTCCCTCCAGCTGAATGAGGAGGTGGCTGCCTCCCACCTGGACAAGCTGAGGGTGAAGCTGACCGATAAGCAGGCCAAGTACCTGGGTCTCCCCCGGGAGGGCCCTTCAAGCCCAACCACTACGGCTTCTAAGGCGCACCCATTCTGCCAAACCCCATCCACTCTGTGGGGGGGGGGTGGATACAGTTGGCGTAGGCAGGAAATGAGGAGGGTTCTGGGAGTTTTTGTGAGGAGGTTGGCTGGTGTGGTGGTTCGGCTTCCCAAGTGCTTTAATGTTAACTAAGCTGAGGTTTGGGTTGTGTTCGCCTGCGTCGGAGCTCGGACCAACGGGGTGATATTTAGTTTTTCACCCACAGCTTCTCCTGGCGAAAGGAGTGGAGCTGTCCTTTGGAGCGAGGCAGTAATTCCCTGGTGCTCTCGATTGAACTGTAGATGGTCATTGGGCTGGAGCAGGACTGCAGGACATGGAGCCCTCTGGGTGGGTTTGTTCAATGTCAGGAACACTGGAGCGGTCCAAACCCAGAACCACCGCCGGCCCAGTGTTGGACGGTCACACTGCACTGACAAACAGCAGACGCGCATCTGTGTGGAGTTGAGTGAGGATTCGGAACAATGCTTGGGAAGTAATTAGTCAGCCAATTGTAATAACACAGGCAATAATGTGGGTTTATGAATAAGCGTTAGCACAGCATGTGCTCAAATTATGACTTATAAAAACAAATCCTTGACAGGGATATGCAATTACTATAAAAAACTAAACGGTGCGCACCAGTATAGTTATTCAAAGTATTTTCCCTCTAACCACTAACAACCGTGAAGACCGTGTTTAACTGAACTAACTGGCCCATCAGTGCCTTGCTCGAAGGCCACTACTATACTCACAAGGATTTGAATTGACAACAGCCCTTGAGACGCTGGCTCTTGCCTTCTGAGTGGGTCATTGTTGTCGTTATTGTTTAGTTGGAAAACCAGCTTGTTGAGAACCATGGTTTCCAACTATTTGGCCTCTGATCCCATTTTTAGGTATGAACATTTTGTTCATCTGCTTACACACACATCGTTTTAACCCATCAACATCTGCCTGTTAGGCTATATAAATGTCCCAGTGAATGTGTACACACAACGGTATTCACAAGTGGATAGAAAAGATGTGGCAGGCTGTTATATAGGACCTTTTCACACAATTTTATAAATCAAGAAATTTACTGGAGAAAAAAAACCAGGATGAGCAAGTACAATGTGTCATGGCTTTTACTTTCACATTTGGTGTAACTAATTTAACCATGGAGAAAAAACAAGTAAGAAACTAAATGTTGCCTTTACAAAATGAATAAAATAAATAACCAACGGGTGAAGTTCATGTGTACAGCCCTTTACGACGCTATGCTCTGTGTCAGAGATTCCACACAAATATGAGTGGGAATGGACACTCCCACTTGGGATCACCATAGGTTAGATTTTGAGGATAGAGGTTGAATAGAGGCAGTTTAAGGTAATGACATGAGAAATGGTAGACCGATAATATCAGGTTGAGCTTTGATGAATCCAAACATCAGGATCCAAAATCATATGGGAATACCTTAATGTCAGCACAAATGTATTAAAGTGTCTGAAATGATCCAATAAACATCTGGTTTCCCCATAGTTGAACATGGAGGAGTTTTTAGTTGATATGAAAACACAATCATCGGTATTCTTGGATGCAATTTCATAAGGTTTGCTGGAAATGTTATCGAACAAAAGAACAGAGCTAGTCCTGAACCAGCAACAGTTTGGAAGGCACTGCTGGATCCCATTATAATGTAGCCTAATCAATCATCGTTAACATAAGGTTGCGCAAGTCCTCTCCTCAAGGGCCTGACTGCGCCTCATGCCGATACCGTGCTAGCAGCCAACAGGGTCATTATTGTCAGTGAAATACTCAAAACACCTGTTCTTTCCAAGGAAGGAGGAAATGTCGATATGACCCAAAAATGTTTTGAGGGAAAAAAAACACCAGAACATAGAAAGCAGATAATGATATACATTTGCAAACAGATTATACCTATCTAATGTTGCCTCTGTACTTCTTTTTTTGTTCTTGTGGGAAGGATAATTTACTTTTCCTTGTTCTTTGATGGAATTATTCAGTCAGCTGCAAGAAAAGGACATTAGCAGACTTTGTTTGAGTTAGTTTTGGCTTCAAAAGTACAGAGGGCTGTCTGAAGATATGAATTCTAAAAAGTACAGTGCTACTTCAGTCATATAGGCCTAGATAAAATATTATTACTGTGGTAGTCTATTAATATTTTAGCACTCAATTTAAAAAGTTGGAAAGTTCATCACTACCTCATATTTTAGATGTGCGAATGAGTTCTTGTGAAATGTGGTAAGGCTTCTACTTATACTTTAATATTTGGTCGATGATTTCTGATTTTTGACCTGGTACTAATTATGGGTTGTTTTTGCTGAGAAAAACATAACAAATGTTGCCAAACCATCATGAATTTACAATCGAAATAACAACAAAGCAAAAATAATAGTAATAATAATAATAATAGTCCTCTAATATTAGTATAATAATATTGTGTAAAATATTACTAAAATTATGTTTTTCATGCCAGGAAAGCATATTGACTTCAATTAAATTGTAGAGTGGCACGCAGCAAATATGATCCCACTCACACCCCCTCACTCTCTCTTTCACTCACCCCCCCCCCCCCCACACACACACACACACACACACACACACACACACACACACATACACATCTCCTGTCCCCAGCAGTAGATAGGCTGGGGCTTTTTCACACTTTATTTCTCACATCTCACCGCACATCACGCACACACACACACACACACACACACACACACACACACACACACACACACACACACACACACACACACACACACACACACACACACACACACACACACACACACACACACACACACACACAGGTGCATAAAGACACGCACAGTCCCTCCCATGCTGCTCTTTGAATGAAGAAATAATCACATTATGGCCACTAGGTGGTGTGCTTTCTCTTATTATTTCCAAAGATTATTTGCCCTAAAGGAGAATTTGAAAAGACAGAAGGCAAAAAAAACCTTCCCCCTGCCCTAAGCCTCTCCTAACAAACAATGTCCCATCTTGCACACACAGATCAGCGTAGTTGGGCAGATAACTTGACCTTGTAGAGAATTTTCCTGATTGGTAGCTACAAAACTAGCCCTGATTGGTTGTTTTTTGGCCGGCGGGTTAAATGTTTTTGACAGCCTACTACACAATCATAAGGCACTCTGTTTTAGTTTTATTTGCAGAACATCAATATATCAATATAATTAGTCAAAATCACTTTGTTGTGCCGATTCTGCCTTAGAGCATTTCACATGCATGCCACAAATGTAAACAATAGCAATACAGCACTTTGGTCTTTGTGATAAGACATGTTGTCCTTGTATGGCCATTCACTGTTATGTTGTCCACAAACTGAGCTAATGCTAAATGCAAAAAAGATATACAAATTCCAAACAAAAAGTTTAGAAGGAGTCATAGTCTCCTTCAATAAAGTCTCCTTCCACTGTGATAATGGCTGTGATAGACACTTCCCTTTTCTCATAAACACCCTCACACATAAACATGTTCTACACTAAACACATACACATGTAACCCTTGACAATATCCCAGAGAGGGATCACTTTATCATAGAGAGGAAGTTAATGGACTGGTTTCCAATGTATTAAAAGAAGAAAAGACTTTAATACACACACACAAAAAAAAAAAACATTTTTACGGCAGTGTTTATTTAATAAATCGTGTTTATTTTATTGACTAATACAGTTTAGTACAATATAATAGTTTAGTGTTGTACAGCAACACATTAAAACACTGAAATGAAGTCATCATCTAATGCATTTGTGTGTGTGTGTGTGTGTATGTGTGTGTATGTGTGTGTGTGTGTGTGTGTGTGTGTGTGTGTGTGTGTGTGTGTGTGTGTGTGTGTGTGTGTGTGTACATTTGTGTGGAGTACTTATTTCAACACTCACCACATCGGCGATGTGTTTAACCAATACCCAGCAGGGCTTTGAACCAGCTGTTAAAGCAATAACAACGATGACAACAACAAGGATATGTTAAAATGATGAAGTCTGCCTGAGTGATTTTATGTTGTTCCCCCCTTCATATCGTTACACTCTGAGTACTGTAATTAAAGTGTAATTAAGTAATAAACTGCCCATAATGACAGATCATACACACTTCACATAGTGACAGCATGACACTGTGAAACAGGGGGGGAGGGCTGGGTCTCCTTTATTAATGTCTGCACACCTTGTATCCTGTTATTCCTCTCTCCTTGTTTTCCACTACATCACCTCTCAGTCCTCCACTGCTGGGACTTTTATGACTGTGTTTCCACCAGTAACGCATCAACGTTGAGCATCCCTAATGGCTTCATTTCCCTCTGCTTTCTGCTGTAGTCCACCTGGAACACGGCCCCATGTTCCTTCTGGTTCTGTGGCCCACTTGGACTGCCTCCATGATACTCTCTGCCTTCTGGGCCCACCTGGAACACCTCCACAAAGTCCCTCTGCTGTTGTAGTCCGCCTGGAGCACCTCCATTAAAACACTTCTGTTAGAACCAGAGGGACTCTGGTCTTGTAGTCCACCTGGAACACCTCCAAGAAAACCTCTGCTTGCTCAGTCCACCTGGAACACCTCCACAAGTCCCCCTGCTGCTGTAGTCAGCCTGGGAAACCTCTATTAAATCTTACTTTATCAGTCGACCTGGAACACTTCCAAGATTCCACTTGGTTCTTCCTTAACATCTTGCATGTTAAGGATGTTTTAATTCGAATTAATATTGTGTCCTTAATGTTCTCTTGGCTTTGTGCATAATTTAGTTATTTTGCCGCAGGGCTGCGTGAGGCTATGGTGCCCATATACATTGATTCATACCCTAAGATCACCCGGCCTAAGATGATGAACAAGATGATGATGATGGTGGAGATGATAGTAATTGTGGTGATTTTGCTGCTGGTGGTGATGTTGGTGTAAAGATGGTGCACCGTGGCAGTGATGATGACGATGACGATGACGATGACGATGATGATGATGATGATGATGATGATGATGATGATGATGATGATGATGATGATGATGGACCAGTGGTCAATCTCATATCATTCATAGTTTATGCCAACATTCACTATTACAAAAAATGTCATATATTATCTATATTACATAATACTAAACATGAATACAAAATACTAAACATGAATGTATAGTTTACTAGAAACCCCATCTATAACCGCTAGGGCAGGGTTACAGTTTGTGTGTCACTGTTCTTTCCAGGAAGAGTTGTAGAACAAAATGGGTGAAAATAGGGTCGTTATAGTGTCCCTTTCAAAATGGTCTGCCAAGAGACTGAAACCTAAACTGGAAAGTGATACACATTTTTCTAAACGCAAGCACCCTTAAATCTTTCCATCTGTAGGCATTGGCTTCCATGGTCAAAGGCTTGGCGACCGTACACACACACACACACACACACACATTATTGTCTGCATTACGTGTGTTTATAAAAGAATTTACACCAATAGAGATCCACCAATTATATTCTTTGCGATTTCATTCTTGTTCTACTTTACTGTAATCCAGTGTCTTTGGGTCCATGGCCCACATGGGTCATCTGATATGACTGTGGGGCTTTTTACGGTTTTAGACATTTAATGGTCAGTTTTTCCCCCCCAAAAAAAAATAATTTAAAAAGTTTGAAAGTCCCATATATACTAACGGAGTGCTTAAATATTAATATATAACATATAACTATAACGTGAGTTACAATGCACATATGAGAATTAAAGATTAAATAATTAATTGAATTATTAAAGAATAAATACCAGGTACACTGAGACCAAATATTGCCCGGGTGGAGTGATATTATGCCAACCCATCAGCTCATGCTCGCCCTCTTCTCTATTCTGCTTGCTGGGAAAGACAACGTTTAGGGCTTATTCCTACAAAACCCCAAATGACGAGGGGATTAGCGAGGATATCTGCTGATACGTCGTCAAACTCCAACATTTCAGCCCTGACATTCCAGCTCCAACCAGTCATGTTGTTAGCCGGCTGGGACGCTATCAGAAGGAGAGTTTAGTCCAACAGCTGTAGATTGCGCTGTAGAAAATACCATAATGCTGTTTTTGGGCCTTTCAAACCTTTTGTATTATTATTATTATTATTATTATTATTATTATTATTATTATTATTATTATTATTATTATTATTATTTTCTTCAATATTGAAAAGACACCATCTATTAGCCCTAGTGGGGTCCAGACGCTAAGGTTGAGGAACACTGGTATAATTGCACGCAGTCTTGCATGCCTTTCCATCTCTGAACCAAGGCTCAGATCTCACTGTCTGGCCATAATGCTTTCTTTACGATAAACGTTTTGGTAAACGTTTGCAGGTTGACAGTCTTGGGTCATTCTTCTGCCCTCACTACGCGTTGGGTACGTATTTATGCAGTGAGCTAACACTCTCCCAAATAGTAGCCAAAACAAAGGCTGACTTCAAGTGTTGAAAAAGCCTGTGCCTGTTTGAGCCTGTGCCTGCACTAGTCGGGGGGGCAGTAAGCCAGCCAATGGAGCGCCTTGTGTGTCATGTGACAAATTACAGGAAGTGAGAAGGACCCGGTTAGTCTTCTTTTGAAATGTCTCTGGTTGCACTCTTCAACATCTAATTCTCTATGAAATTGAGGATTCAAACAACTTTATTAGTATGTTCTGCTTTGAAACGTTGGATTGGAACCTTGTTTTTGTTTTTGCCTGTGATTCACTATTCTCAGAGTTGACTCCCACTGCCCATTTTGCCTACTGCCCCATCGTCTCTGAGTTGACTCCGCCCACTGCCCATTTTGACACCCCCGGTGTCCAGATATGAAACAAATTGGCACACAAACACAGCGTGCGGCAGCCATGGAAGCAATGACTCGTTGGACTCGTGTAGGACTCGTCGTCGCTTGTCATTCAAAATAGAAAATATAATGTTGCACTTGACTTGGCTTGACTTGCGCTCTTGTTCGTTCAGTGTCCTCACCCTGGCAACCCGTGTGAGCTTCGAGTCTGGGGAGGAGGGTATATCCAGAATTTCAACGGCATTACCCATTTTAAACAGTGTGTCATAGTTAAATATAGCCCCTTTACATTTCTGCAGCATTAAGCGACACATGTTTGTTATTTGTACTAGATATGAGCACAGGTGTGTCCAACTGCTGGGCATTTCTGCCCGACACACCTCCATTGTGCCGGCTACAGGGTCATCAGCCAGGAGCCACCCTTCACTAATGTTTTGCCCCAGAACATTAGTGGTTGTGGAGCAGCGACAGGGACATATCCCTACCAACCCCTGCATCCAGCCCTGGGATCCACCCCTTTGCCTGACAAACTGGATCAGCCGTGATGTTACCAGGCTTTCTTCCAGTCTGCGTGCCTCCAAGATTTTGACTAGCTTACACAGGACCCGGTCATGGCACCATCTGTACCGGCCCTGCGTCTTGGTTTGTGGCTCCTGGTGTGTTTTTGAGGTGTCTGTGTAGGAGGCAGTCCGAGTGGCAGAGGTAGCAGTCCGAGTAGCAGTCCGAGTGCCAACTCAATTCCTGATTGTTCTGGCTCTCTCTCCTCCCATCTAGCAGGACTTTGGTTTGGTTGTGTTTTGTTAGTTTTGTTTTTCACTTTACACTAGTGCCTACACTATATTACACCCATGCACTCACTACACCACTGATAATACTGATCTACATACAGTACTGTTTCACAGTATGTATAGTATATAGTATATAGTTTACTATTGGTTAAATACATTTGTTTTTCTTCAAACCTTAATTATCTGTGTGGTCTCCTTTGTTTTGTATGGACTTTGAGCTGGGTCATGACACAGCCAGAAAGGATATGCTGCAAGCTCAGGTTTAGGGAGTCGCAGAGTTGGAGGTGCAGGTTCCAGGGACTGGGAAGGGTATCATATATGGGTATCGTAAGGAAGCTCAGCCTTGCTTGGGGCATCCTCCACATATTTGCCCACGTAACGGCCCTGTTGATCCCAGGTTGTCCATCTCCCGAGTTGCTGTTGGCTCACAGCCCTGATTTTATAGTTCTCCTCTTCTATCTTCACAACTTCAGAGATCACAAGGTCTTTTCTTTCCTTCTTTGTGGCTTTGGACCACATATTGGGTGCTGTTCATCATCCAAAACCAGCCCTGCCTGGCTGCAGCAATCCAGGTGGCCTGGTCTACTGTCTGCATCGCATTCCACTTGCGTCCTGTACGAACATGGGCCTTGGTGTTTTGGACAGACATGTCAGGTGAGTCTCTCAGCTCGAACACAAGCCTCACCTTCTTCTGTTTGTAGCCCAAGCTGATGGATTTCAATGGGAGCTTCAGGGTGTTTCTCCGAAACAGTGCCGTGTTGGAAAGACATTGAGGAAGGCCCAGCCATGTATGGATGTAGTTGTTGGCTTTTGAGTCTTTTTCAGAGCTGTTGTGGTGATAATTTCAGGGCCACATCAGACGTTGGTATAAGGTAAACTGATAACACCTTGAATTTCTCTCGTAGGAAGCTTTGGTCGATCTTCGGACAGGTCGGCCGTGTAAAGCCTGACTCTTTTCTGGATTGAGAGACTGCATGACTTGGCTGGTTTTATCTTCATCCGGGCCCATGTTAGCAGCTCCTTAAGCCTTTTCAGGAGTCTGGAGGTGGTGCTGCCTCTTGCCTCTGATGTGTAGGCTCAGGTCAAAGCTTCTCCATTCATCCGTGTTCCAGAAAGGTTCCCCCCCCGGGGTTCAAACCCAGGACCTAATTGCTGTGAGGCAGCAGTGCAAACCACTGTGCCAACTGTGCTGTACACTATCTGACAGCTCCATAGTAGAAGAGCCTGCAGAGAACAGCCTCTGATATCTGACAGTCTCACAGGAGAACCAGAAACAGGCAACGCAAGTATGGTGGATACAGTTTAAAGATTAAATAATCACATTACTTTACTGGAAACGCATAACACACACACATGATAGGAAAAAGGAAATAAAAGTTGAAGACATTTTACGAAGTCAAAGCAATATCGATGCTTTATTATTCTTAGCCTTTATAATACAACATTGCATGTGTCACATTCTTTAAGTATGACCCTGTACAGTTTGTTTATTGCTGTTGAAATACATATAAAAATAAACAATTTATTACATGAAGTTATACTTCCGTGTATACTGCCATAGATGTGTATGTTTCTAGTGGTACTGTGATACTGTAAATAGTATTTTGTACTGTATGTAAAAGTCCTGATACAGGAGTAAATGACACCATAGTAAAGTGCTGCATTATGATAGTGTTTCTTAACAAATGTCACACCTATAAAAGCCAGAGGTCTAAATTCATATGGCATTGTTTGATATATGTACAGATCAAGTGATGACTAAATTGAGCACGTTGTAGAATAGGCCTCA
>JAOPHQ010006035.1:32500-80000 GCA_030340625.1 Merluccius polli
TATCTTGTGGGGTGGTTAAATGTTACAATAAAATTATAAATGGCATTCTGGGATTAGTTAGTGACAGGTCCAGTTGTGAAAGATCGTTAATGAGCTAAATGTGATGAACAAATGTTATTTTGCACGTAGAGTCTGTTGGTAATAAAAATCACAACCAGGGCCGTCCCGAGGCATAAGCGAACTAAGCGGCTGCCCCCAATCGTGTGTTGAACTTTTTTTTCTTTTCTTTTTTTGCCAATCAAAAACATCATATTTATTTCAACGTCAAAGTATGTACGCAAAAAAAAAACCTAAATATTTTTTATCAATATACCTGCCTACAACTGCTGTGTCTCTGGTGTCAGCATTTGAGTCATGCGCATACACCGTCACAATTTTCTGGTGACTCCGCGGTGGTGGGAGGGGGGCCCCAAAAGTTTGAATCAAATTCTGTTTAGGGCCCCCAAAAGGCTTGGGCCGGCCCTGATCACAACACATTTTAACTGTTCCTGAAAGTTGTTGGGGAGAGGCGAAAGCATTAAATGTTTTAGTTTACTGTTTTAACGTTTACAACGTTTTAGTGCCCGGCCAAAGCAACTGCTGTCATGTGCTGGGGGTCTGAGGTCAGGCAGGGGTGTGACTGAGTGCAGGCGGTGAGGCTGATGTGGTGATAAAAGTTTAAAACTTCTTTGTGGGATTTTTCATTGGTTTGGATTGAGATCGCGGCTCTCGTGGTTCTCTAACTCTGGTGCTTAATATTCAGACATTTTGCCAACTGTAAATTAAAAATGGTCAAATAAAATCACTGTTGTCAAGGTCCGAATTACACCGTGGCTTTCGGGGGAGCTCTATTTTACTGTTCCCACTACTACATGTCACATGCACGCGCGTACATGAACACACGTAGTCAATTGCAGGATTACTGCAAAAAACAGACTAGTTACTACATACAGCTAATGCTGTCAATAACATTTCACTTCATACAGAGAATATTTAGCCATGCAAGTACCACAAAGAAACAAAGACATATAATTCACCGTTGCAATGTTTTTATATCGCTCGAGCAACAACAACAAAATACCTACACACAGTGGACAGACCAATGGGTTGCGTTAGGTTTTTCTAAACAGACCAGTGCGCCACCACACACGGAAATTGGACGTTATGAACAGATAAACACAACATTGACATTTGTATTATTAGTATTTATTTCAGGAGCCTAAATGTACAGAAAATCAAAATCCATAAGCCGTGACACAAAAAATGGACGTTGTTTTTAGAGCTCTCCTTACATTTCTTAAATGAGGCTTCCAGGGGAGCGCATGTCCTCTTCAGGGAGCCGAGCTCCCCTTAGCTCCCCGTAATTCAAACTATTATGTTGTGCTTTTTTTTTGTTTGGGCGTTTTTTAGGTGATTACTTGTGGTTTGGCATGGCAACATTTTTCGTTCGGCATATTTTAATCCAACATGTCAAATGGCGTCACAGGCGTTTTCCATTTTTTTTTAAAACTATCTCAAAGGTGATTGACTGCTATTAGTTGTTAATGTCATACATTAAAAGATTTGAAAATGATTGCGTACTTTCTATTGAAAATACAGAAAATGTTTACTCATGTGTTGGTGCTTACTTAGGAATACATATTTTTATTATATCATTTGATATCATTTTGTCACATTATTCTTGCATGTTTATTAACTGGGCATACAGTAACTAATAACTGTGTATTTTGTGTATTATTGTATTGTATTATTATTGTATATATATATATATATATATATATATATATATATATATATATATATATATATATATATTATTTATACTAATAATTTTATTATTATTATTATGAAGTTGTGAAATTATTGTAGTAATGGCTGTTCTTCTGAATATGTCAATGTTATATTACATTACATTACATTACATTTAGCAGACGCTTTTATCCAAAGCGACTTACAATTGAGGAAGATAATCAAGTTTCAGTAACATATCATGTTAGGTTGTTTTATTAGTGTTTTCGGTAACGCTTTATATTAAGGTCCTTGTAATAACCATTAATTAATAGGTAATAAGGCCCTTGTAAGTCCTTACAAGATGCTTATTAACATTATTGTGTGTTTATAAGCCTATATAAGTGTTAATAATGGCATTATAATACAGTTAATAGTAGGCTATAACACATTTATAAGCGCTTATAAGAAACTTGTTAACAGTTTGCAAATGCTTAAGAACATTAATAAAAGCCTCATGAGTATCTTATAATTGTTCATAATAGCATTACAAACACCCATAACCCACCCATTACGTCTTTGCCATGCCTTTATTAATCTTCTTTTGTTTGCTTATTGATAATAAAATATACTTTATTGCTCATCTATTATAAGTTAACTATGCACTTGTTAACAGTTAACTATGCTTTTTGCAGCTACCGGATCTAAAGCGAGAACAATGCCTTATTAAGTCTAATAAATATTTAATTATGTGTTAATTACTGGGTAATGATTTTTACAACCTCCACATCTAGAATGTGGTCAAGGCTGATATAATGGGAAGAAAAAAAAACGGAAGCTGCAAAAAGCATAGTTAACTGTTAACAAGGGCATAGTTAACTATTAATAATGGCATAATAAAGTATATTTTATTTTAGTAAAGCAAACAAAAAAAGATTCTTAAAGGCATAATAATGCATAATAAATTATTTATTAGCCTTAATAAGGCATTGTTCTCGCTTTAGATCCGGTAGCTGCAAAAAGCATAGTTAACTGTTAACAAGTGCATAGTTAACTTATAATAGATGAGCAATAAAGTATATTTTAATATCAATAAGCAAACAAAAGAAGATTAATAAAGGCATGGCAAAGACATAATGGGTGGGTTATGGGTGTTTGTAATGCTATTATGAAGTTTCTTATAAGCGCTTATAAATGTGTTATAGCCTGCTATTAACTGTATTATAATGCCATTATTAACACTTATATAGGCTTATAAACACACAATAATGTTAATAAGCATCTTGTAAGGACTTACAAGGGCCTTACCTATTAATTAATGGTTATTACAAGGACCTTAATATAAAGCGTTACCATGTTTTCCTCTTGTTAGGAGCAATGTGTTAATTTTATGTGTAGGTCTGGCATTCCTCTTTAAGTTTTATAACATGACGACTCACACACAGAGACAGCCACCCTATCTACACACAGCCAGAAACACACATGCACACACACACACGTACACGTACGCGTACACGCTCACACTCACACACACACACACACACACACGCACACACACTCACACGTACACACACCTACACACACACACACACACACAAGCTCACATACACACACAAGCTCACGCACACACACACACACACACACACACACACACACACACACTCACATGCATATATACACACACAAGCTCACACACATACATACACAAGCTCATCTTTGCACACTCCTCATGAACACATACATGCTCACACACACTTGCACACTCTTGTGCATGTGCTCACATACACACACCCCCCCCCCCCCCCACACACACACACACACACACTTATTGAGACCTAGGTTATAATCATTGGCCAGACATGTAGTAATGTTCTATCTTTTATTTATAATAATAAATCAGAATCCATTTTATCAATAGAGAACATTTAAAACCTCAGTTACAAAGTGCTTCCCACAAGATAAAATCAACATTTGTCGAATGTAAAAACATATTTCTGGTTAAAAGTGTTTATTTAGAGACCTTTGCAGGCCAATGTCATTGAAATTAATTGATTATATTGTATTATTATGTTTTACATTTTTCCTGAGATTGCCTCCAGATTAATTTAATATAAACAATGGAACAGATTCAGTTCATGTTTCTGAATTCTTTCGTTCATCCGGCCTGTAGGGAAGCGAGCGGTGGCAGAACACAGGGTAAGAGTTATGATCTGTGTTCAAGAAGATAAAACGACAGCATTGGGACAGAAAATAAATTATTGTTCTATGACGTCTTTTAATCGTCCTTAAACCTGCCAACGAGTCATTCCAAGCTAGTTTTGTATATTTTGATATTGCTCTTTCTTTCCACTCTTTCTCTCTACGTTCTTCCTTTTTTCTGTCTTTCTCTCCTTTCTCTCGTTCTCTCTATCTTTTGTTCTTTCTTTTCCCCAGTAACACGGAGCGTGACGTTCATGCGTTGAGTCAACCATACAGAGACAACACACCACCACCGTCAGCACACAGCAGTAAAACTATGCGTGATGACAGGCAGACGCTTTTGTCCAAAGCAATTGACAATAAGTATATTTGTCAGTATAATTAAAACAACAATAGATCACTGTCCGTACAGTGCAATGATGTCAACAGAAAAGGTTTCTAGGTGCACCATAATTGCTGTGTTTAGCTCTCCTTTCTATACAGCATGGATAGCTAGGGTACGATGCAATATGATACTAAGTACTATTTCATTGCCTGGACGAACAAACATAAAATTAGTATATCATTAGTTTTATTAGTTTATTATTTTATTTTGAGCGGGGGGGGGGGTAGGTAGAGGACGGAGGCTATGCAAAGTGCAGGTGAACTCTGAACAAATGAGTCTGGAGTCTCCTGCAGGAGCTGGTGAGCGACTCTGCAGTCCTGACAGCGGCAGGGAGCTCGCTCCATTACTGCAGCGCCAAAACAAAGAACAGTTGTGACTTGGCTAAGAGACTTTTGCTACGTCTCAGTGATGGCGGTATCAGCCGGTCAGCTGAGGTAGTTGAACGGACCGCTCGAGCCGGCGCCTAGAGGTCTGACCATCGCTTGGAGGTGGGGGGGGGGGCGCGTGAACAGTGGACCCTGGGCCCAGTTCCAGTCTCTGTGTGGCTTCCTCCATGTTGTGGCAGCGCAGGACATGTTGTCCAGTCTCTGTGTGTTGAGGGGAAGAGAGATCCAGGGGAGCTGTTTGTGGTCCGATGCCTCTGTCACGTTTTAAATCCTGAGTGGAGACCGCTCCACTCAGAGCCAACCGCACCGAGACTGACATTCTTCCAAACTCACACTCAACAGCACACGACACACACACACACACACACACATGCATGTTTCTCACACACACACACACACATGCATGTTTCTCACACACACACACACACACACACACACACACACACACACGTAACATGCGGTGACATCAGTGGCTGGGTAGGCACAGGGCATTCAACTCCAGTTTTACAAACAGACCCTAAATATAATATCCCCACACACAACTGTTATCAATTATAGCTTACAACCACAGACAGCTATTACCATCCTAAAATCACCATCACATGCAGCTCTATATAAAACCGACAGTATTTGGAGTATGCAATACAAAATTTAAATAGTGTCCGTTGTACACGGAGATCCACAGATATAAGATCCAGCAAGCTGTCTTCTACTGGACTGTCCAGGTATAAGACACAGCAAGGTGTCCTCTACTGGACTGTCCAGGTATAAGACACAGCAAGGTGTCCTCTACTGGACTGTCCAGGCAGCCTCATTAGTCCTCTGTGTCTCCTTCCTCTGGATCGTCTGGTCATAGCACCACAGTGCATCTATTTGGGGGAGCTGGGAACGTGACATTTAGAATCCTGCTAACTGACATCACCCTGAACATCAGAGGATACAGGCTGGGTGGTCTTGACTGTTCACACACACACACACACACACACACACACACAGTCAGATACACATGCGTTGACACAGATTCACACACACAAAGATAGACAGACACACAGACACACATGCATGGACACCGACACACACACGCACGCACAGGCACATGCACACACACACACACACACACACACACACACACACACACACATACACACACAGATAGACAGACAGACACACACACACAGATAGACAGACAGACACACACACACAGATAGATACACACATGCATGCACACACATGCATGGATACCGACACACACACGCACGCACACACACACACAAACACGGACACACACACAGATAGACAGGCAGACACACATGCATGGACACCGACACATACACACACACACACACACACACACACACACACACACACACACACACACACACACACACACACACAAACAAACGCATGCATGGGGACACCAACTCAGTAGGTGTGGAGGGGTTTGTAAAGTTGGATGATCAATCAAAAATATTGATCAGACATTCAATATTGGTAGGACGTCAAACCCCCCACCCAGGCTGACGCCACAGTCTCCTATTGCAGGGTTCCCAACCGTGTTCTGTCTCATGTACCCCCACAGTGTCCCTTCATCCACACCAAACCACAATGTTCTCCTTTCAATTCAGTTCTCCTTAATATTATACTATTATCATTTACCATCATTATCAATATTGTCATAGCCTAGAGGCATTTCAAAAAGAAGATGCTGAGGTGAACTTCTACTTCTGGTATTAACTTCAACATATATATAGCAACGATCAACATTTATAATATATAACAAATTCAATCATAATAATCAATT
The DNA here is from genome assembly GCA_030340625.1 of Merluccius polli. Classification (NCBI taxonomy): domain Eukaryota; kingdom Metazoa; phylum Chordata; class Actinopteri; order Gadiformes; family Merlucciidae; genus Merluccius; species Merluccius polli. The sequence goes on from JAOPHQ010006035.1 coordinate 38,979, forward strand.
GTTTTTGTTGTATATGTATAACAAAGCAAAATCCAAATCTTAGATATGTAAGTACCACCTGGAACCAGCTCACGGACTTCCTAGAGAACCGTACCTTCACCAGTTCCCTCCTTCAGACAGGAAGGAAACCGGGGATAGTCTGATTGGTCCAAAAAGCAGCCATACAGCCCATCAGCCAATCAGAAGCCATGATGCATTGACAAACACAGGTTGTTGCAATTACAGTCCACGATTAGCTTAAATAAGTTCCAGGTGATGTGATTGTTTAGAAGTTTTAATGATAAGCGACAATTTAATCCGAAAACTGCAGTTGCAAAATCTTTTTCTACCATAGAGGGTGCTGTCTCCGTGCGGATTGCGAACATCATATTGTTTCATGTTTTGAATGTTTATTTATTTATTTATTTTTTAACACAACCCCACTATATCAACCACGGAAAACACTAAGCAACACTTTCTCACCTGAAGCCATCAGTGTTTGGACATCTTGAAGTCAGACAAAACTACTTTGCAACTCAAGCCTCGATAAGCCCAAATGTACCTGTATGATTTGCCCTCATGTACGACTGCTCGGCCGAGGCGATCGTAATGACTCTAGGAAAGGTTATCTGCAAGCGACCTCTCCCTCTAACCTGCGGCGCTGTGCGAGCGCCCTGGTGCCAGGTCTGCTGTCCAGGGCAGGACAGCGTCCTCACCATATGATATACGGTGGAGAAACTCTTTATCTCTCCAAAGGATGCGGGCCGGCTCTGCTCTGGCTCTCAACACACGCCTGCCATGTCAAATATTTCCCTTCTTTGGTCCTGTGCTCTGTGTTTATCTGAGTTGGAGGAGGAAGAGAAGAAACGCGCTCGACCTTACCTTGGGTTTCCGCGCTGACCGTGCCTGCGCTGTATCGCCGATGTATGTCCTCTTCCCCCCTCTTCACAGTGATGTCTTTCTGCTCCTTGGTGGGTTTCTTTATTCTCTTCTTCTGATTTTTATGTCTTTCTGTGTTCCTCCTGCGTTCTTTTAACCCTGTCTCCTTCCCTTCCTTTCGTCTGCTACCTTGCCGCTCTTTTATCTCCTGCCCCCTCTCACTCTCCCTTCTCTTTTTGTGAGGCTCCTGTACTCTCTCTCTCTCTCTCTCGTTCTCTCTCTCTCTCTCTCTCTCTCTCTCTCTCTCTCTCTCTCTCTCTCTCTCTCTCTCTCTCTCTCGCTGTCTCTCTCTCTCCCTGTCTCTCTCTCGGGGTTAAGTATCTGTCTCTTACCCTCCTGTTAATAATGAAGATATAATAGGACGTCTCGCTCTGACCTCATAGAGTGGGCGGAGCCAGCGCTATGGTCAGTGAAAAACAGACCCAAAAAAACATCAGATCGACAGATCGACAGGCAGGCAGACAGTCGGGCAGAGAAACAGACTGACGGGGAGAAAGACAGACAGATGCATAGATACAATTTTGGATTCTAAAGGGTGTGTATATGCATCTATGTTTGTGTTTGTGTGTGTGTGTGTGCGTGCATGTGTGTTTGCATATCCATGGGTGTGCGCGTGTGTGTGTGCATGCGTACATGTGTGCATATCCATGGGTGTGTGTGTGTGTGTATGCATGAGTGGGTACGTATGTGTGTGTGCATATCTGTGTGTGTGTGTATGTGTGTGGATGAGTAGGTACGTAAGTGTGTGTGTGTGTGTGTTTGTCCTTGTGTAAATATCCGTATTAAGATGTGTGCAGAGCCCTGTTGTCAGGCTGCAGCAAGATGTTCTAAGAGTTAGAGTTTTCCCTTCACCACACCGGGGGTGTGTGTGTGCGTGCACGCGTGTGCACAAGCATGTGTGTGTGCATATCCCTGTGTGTGTGTGTGTGTGTGTGTGTGTGTGTGTGTGTGTGTGTGTGTGTGTGGATGAGTGGGTACATATGTGTGCGTGTGTGTGTGTGTGTGTTTGTCATTGTGTAAATATCCGTATTAAGAATTAAGATGTGTGCAGAGCCCTGTTGTCAGGCTCCAGCAAGATGTTCTAAGACTTTTCCCTTCTTAAATTATGCCGGTTATTGCCATACTGTTGAGGGTCAAATGTTTAGGGCTCCTAAATCAGTGTAATATGTCAGCAGTATACATTGAGCTGGGAGAGGGGCCCCTGGGAGAGGGGGCCCCAGCACGGGTCCTTAGAATGAGGCGGTTTAAGCAAGGCAGCGGCTCTCTCCTCAGGAAACTGATGTGCTTCAATGCCAGCAAACACACCCTGACCATGGTCTACAGGTCACTCACCCTGACCATGGTCTACAGGTCACAAACCCTGACCATGGTCTACAGGTCACTCACCCTGACCATGGTCTACAGGTCACTCACCCTGACCATGGTCTACAGGTCACTCACCCTGACCATGGTCTACAGGTCACTTACTGAGTGTTCTCACCTTTAATATCGTTAACCTCCTTGTATGGGAACCTCTCAGTCAGACAAAGGAGCAAGCTCACCCAGGTGGTCAACCAGGCCAACAAGCTCATTGGAGACAAACAATTGCAACTCCAGAACCTATACAATATCTTAATATATATATACTGTATATACCTATATAAATCCTATGGGTGGGTCTATAATGACCCCACCCGGCCCCCTTCACTCATCATTCCAGCCGTTGCCATATGGCAGGAGGCATCAGGGTCCCACTCGCCATGCAAAATGGGTACAAGAAATAATTTGTGCCCTCTGTGACCATTCTAAACAGGGACATAATAAAATAACCCCACCTCACCCCCATGGTCCATGAGCACTGCGGCTGCTGAAAATGTATTTTATGTACTTCAGTTGCTCTTCACTGTTTGGTCTATACTGTCTTTTACTGTGTTGTTAGATTGCCGAAGACAGATTTCAGTTTTATGTACATTTAATGAACAATACATGACTGATGTTCTTATCTGTCCTGTACCACATCAACGCTTGACTCTTCAGGGCTCTTAAGTCCGGACGTTAATAAAGATCTTAACCTTTTCAGATTCAGAGTAAGAGTAATTTATTATTCCCGGGGGAAATTGTTAAACTGCAACAGGCCGCAGCTCGGTCCACGCCTGCGCAAAATAGAGTAGATAGAGTAAAAGACGAGGTGTCTGACCCCTACCACTCAAACACTCAAGCCCTCTACCTGGATCTAGAAACCATCATGTCACCCTTAAATTTCTCCACGGCCCTGGACTTTCTGCGTTTAACCCCTGTCTTCGTTACAGAGCCTGTGGAGAGAGACAGCAGGTGGCGCTGCGCTAATGGTGATCAGCCTCACCTGTGGCAAGATTTTAAAAGAGCCCACAGTCTGGATCTCTCTGGCCTGCTATGTGTTACCGCCTTTTCTTTTTCTTTTAGAGGAGATCTTGGTCCGGATTAATAAACAATGCTGCGCAGGGAAATGCCCTCAGAAACATGTGTATTCGGGTTTCCATGCAGAATTCCAGATGGATAAATAAACCTGTGAGAATATGTGTGTATCTACACATCATGGGCGTCGTTAGACCCGGGCGTCCGGGGCTACAGCCCACATGTTTAATGAATGGCCCCAGATCTCTCAAAAAAAAGGAAGAAGAAGAAAAAATAGCCGGGGATCTATTTATCATTCTGATCATGCATTAAAGCCCTCGAAAATAATGATATTGTTGATCAAAACCGCAAGTACGTTAAGGGGTCCACTGTGTGTCATTCAAGCAGCAGATCTACACACTACTTGGCACGCGCACATTTTGTGTGAGCAAACAAATAGAGGGAAATGGAGAGAGTGAGAGCACACCAGTTACAGGGATTGTCATTGCACTACTGTGTGTGTGTGTGTGTGTGTGTGGGGGGGGGGGTTACCTAATGTTAACATAAATACATTTAACTGTTCTCTAGTCTGGTACTGTAGCATGTCAATAATTGTTTAATGATAGCAGTTGTGAAGTATTCTGTGTCTACTCAATACTAATAATAACTAATATTTTTAACATCACCATTCATAACTCATTTGGAAAATAAACAACAGTTTTTGAGGTACACATTTCAATTTTCCAATGATTAAGACATGTACTTTGAATATAAATAAGGTGCCAGAGTGCATAAAAAAGCAGGGAAGACCCCCCCGGACCCCCTACAGAGGTCCGGGCTAAGCCCCGAATGTCCTCAAATCTTAGAAACACCCCTGCTCCACGCGTACGCAGTGTTGTCAGTCAGTGTGATGTGGTGACACTGTGAGCAAAAGGCAGAGAGATAGTGCTTGTAAAAAGACATTATGATAAAGGCACTTTTGAGTAGACAGACAATGGGAATAACAGACAGGTCGGGGATAGGCCAGTCCACCCTTAGCCGTGTGATGCCCGGGGTTTGGGACAGGTTTTATCTGCCTGACTTGGTCAATTATGGAAGTTGACAGGGTGTGGACACTAAGCTCCTTCATGTCAGAAAACCTGTATTAACCCGTGTTTGAGCATCTCAGAAATTCTGCACGTACACAGATATCCAATTTCTCACTGAGCATTAATTTGCGCAGACCTACACAGAGTTCTCTTCTTGTGGCCCCTGCTAGTCTAGATTTCGTGGCTTGTTTCATAGTTGGTTTGGTAGTTTATGAGCTGCTGCTGGGTCCAACGGCCCACAGCATGGTCGGCCCAGCGGTTGCTCCTCCTTTTGCTCGGTTTGGCCAGATCTCTCACCTTTTTGTTCATCACGTTGTGTATTGGGTAAGCTGCGTCCCTTTAATAAATTAATTATTTTGTTCCTTTTGCAATTCGTTTTTTTTATGTCTCATGGGTTGAGCGGATCCAGGGAGGGGTCATAACAATGTTGACTTTATAGATCACAGCCATATGTTCGGCCTTACACTGGGTTAGGGCTGGCCAATATTTCAGTATTATTGTTTATTGTCTTTCGATGGTATTGCATCGTCGTGCAATGAAGATATCAACTTATCACGATTACAGTTTTATAGTCAAAATGAATTATGATGAGAAGATATGCTCTTAAAATTATCAAAATATGAGGTTTGAAAAGTTAGAGAAAATGGAAAAGTAGTTTTAGTCTGATATCATACTTTAAATGTTCATATACTTCAATGTAATGACCCTCAACTGGAATGTTTAGAATGGTATTTTGAACTCAAAAGCATATTCTGATATTTATTGATATTGTGTAAAATACCCCATGATTATCGTGATAATAAATGTTTTTATATCGCCTAGCATCCATTCAGCACAGCTAGGAGGGGGACAGGCTGCTTCCAAAGTCACTGAAAGAGACACTTGAATGGACACTTGCATGGACCCAAGGCTCTCAGCTCGGGTCCACTTGTGATCATGATCTCGTTGGATTCATCAAGGCTATAGCGATAGGGGGATGCTGAGCCGTCGCTAACCTGTTACCATCTGTAACAGGTTAGCGACTGTTTTTTGTTGTTGTTTTTATTCTTATTTTTATTTGTTTATCTTTTTTCAATTCTACTACTGTGCTGTACTCTCCGCTGTGACAGTCTAGCTTCCCATCTGGGATTAATAAAGTGCATCTTATTTGATCACTATTGCAGTCTCAGACAGGGTTTCCATTATAAGAACACTCACTTCCCGATCCCACACGAGCACCCGAGATAGACCTTGAGAAACCTGGATAGACCTGGGGAAACCTGGATAGACCTGGGGAAACCTGGAAAGACCTTGAGAAACCTGGATAGACCTGGAGAAACCTAGATAGACCTTGAGAAACCTGGATAGACCTGGGGAAACCTGGATAGACCTGGGGAAACCAGGATAGACCTTGAGAAACCTGAATAGACCTGTAAAAAAAAACATTCTGCAGTAAACCAAGTCTAATGTGTGTGTGTGGTTGATGGCTGGTTTAGGCAGCTTAAACCTGCCATCAATCACACACACTCTACACAGAGCTTCAGTGTTTTCATGTGGACACAGGCCAACACAACAATGAAGACATATGAACACACACATGCACACACTCATGCACGCCCCCACACATGCACGGACACACACATCCTGGTCCTGAAACAATAATCTTTTCGGGGACCACCAGAAATGGCCGCTGTGTGTGTGTGTGTGATGGTTGGCTGGCAGAGAGATGATGAGACACATGTTTCTGTTTGGAGATAATAGGTGGGTGTGGTCATCTGGTCCAGAGGATAGGAACAGGCACACACACACACATGCGCGCGTGCAGAAATATACCCCGACAATCAAAATGAAATGAGACAATGTGTTGAAGATGACAGTGAGAAAATCGGACTATCATAAATAACCCTAAATTGTACCTAATGATGACATATCATTTTCAGAGACGTGAAATAATAGGATAAATTACATATTCTGCAGCACAACTGTAAATCTCCTTCAAATAATCGGATTGGACAAGACAAGACCTGCATTGCGTTGCATAACCGCTATGTTACCTAACAATTATGAAGTCCAAGTCAACTGAGACGGTGGGAAAGAGGGACATTTCAAACCCACTCTCATCCAGATGTCAGGTCTGAACCCAAGCATCCAGGGGTTTTCACGCTCTCCGATTCCCGTGGCAGAATCTGCTGCCAGAACCATCCTCACAGTCTTCCCTCACTCACCCATGTGGGGCTCATTTGTAAATAAATATGAGCACCAATCTTCGCCAGATTCTCTGTAATAAATAGCCTTCATTAGGGAGGTATGTTTAAGCTCAACAACAAACAATGGCTGCTTCACTGAGACACAAAACACGCTGATGTTCGGCCGTACCAGACAACTGCCCACTGTGCCAGTAGTCAGGTGTCTCTTTTGGTTACATACAGGGATGTGTCATGCGTTTTGGTGTAACTGTGACCACTGCTTCTCTCACAAGCAGGGCAGAGTCGTAAAACATAAAAAGGGCGATGTAAAGCGATGTAAATAAAGCAATATGTTGGGAAGGATGCTGTAGCCTAGCACTCTCTGGGTAGAGTCAGGGCGGATTTAGACTCCTCTGAAACCTCAGAACCGGAGCCCCCTCAGCTACTGATCTGCTGTTGGTTACCAGCTGCCATTTGGAAGGTCTTTACTAAAAAGCAAACGTCAAGACCAAAATCCCTTAATCTCGTGACCTTAATAATCAGAGGAATGCCTGTTGTTTTGTGTTGTTTTGTGTACTTTTTAACCGTTGTTCGGAAACCAGGACAACTTTTTTTTAAAAAGCCTCCCATGTCCTCTTACAGAAATGACTGGGAAATGAACTTGTTTAGTCCACTTTTAGTTTTCCTTTAGCCTGTTTGTGAATAGCGCTTCATCAGGGTTAAGATTTAGTTCAGGGTTAGGGGTGAGGTAATGGCTTTGTCAGGCTTAGGATTTAGTTTAGAATTAGGTAAGGTAACGGCTTTGTCAGGCTTAAGATTTAGTTTAGGGTTAGGTAAGGTAATGGCTTTGTCAGGCTTAGGATTTAGTTTAGGGTTAGGTCAAGTAATGGCTTTGTCAGGCTTAAGATTTAGTTAATGGTTAGAGGTGAGGTAATGGCTTTGTCAGGCTTAAGATTTAGTTTAGGGTTAGGTAAGGTAAGAGCTTTTGTCAGGCTTCAGATCTAGTTTAGGGTTAGTGAGGTAAGGGCTTGGTAAAATAAAGGGATTTGTTAGGGTTAAGGTTTAGAGTTATGTAAGGTTAGGGGTCAGGTAAGGGCTCGTTTAGGGGAAAATTTAGGGTTAGGGTTAGGGTTAGGGTTAGGGTTAGCTAGGGCAGGATAGGAGTTAGGTAAGGGCTAAGTTGGGTTGATGGCTTTGTTAGGGTAAAGGTTTAGTTCAGCGTTAGATAAGGTAAGGGTTAGGTTACCTGCCTAAGGTGAGCTTAAGGGCAGAGAAATGTCCCTCATCGACATAAATATTTCTAAAACTTGCAAGTGTTTGAGACATCCCACTTCCAAACCTTTCTATTAGTCAGTGTTGCTGTCGGGCTTGGTCTGTCAGTTTCTGGCACCTGATGCCGATTCAGAGATATACCAGAGATGTAGCAACCTAACACATGCTGTAAAGAAGGACAAATACATGGTTCTCTTCCAGACCTGGCAGAGAACAAAGGCCTCTAACCTAAGGTGACAGGAACTAATACCATGCAATAGAAAGAGCTATGCATGCAAGAGCCACCAATTCAGATCAATTAATCCTTAATGAAGAAGATGAAATGACTCATTTTGCTTTAAAACACATATTCTTTCATATTGTTTTGTCCTCTTGGGCCCAGTCTACGAAGATGAAAAAGGAAAAGGAGCATCTGAACTCTAACATGAGTAAATTAGGTAATTTCTAATGGTGTAATATGAATAGCCATTATATCTGAAAAACACATTCCACATCTTACACATGCGGCCTCTTAAGTGCGTCACTAGCTTTATAAAGCTATATTAATGGGGCACGGAAGGCCGTCCTATAAAGCCAGGCTTTCATAGGTTCCAGCATTGCCCAGTGTGTCTGGAAGTGTTTTATGTAGCCCAAATCGACTCCCAATTATCACATTTTTCTTGCCCCTCACTCAGTGTCTGTCTCCTTTCTATTTATTGGTCGGCTCGGTGAAAACACTTTACAAGGACGTTTGTATATAGCAAGCTAGATACAATACATGTTGATGCAATTTATTTCGTTACAGCTTTTACATTCAGTTTTACAGTCAAAAGGCCTTTGTCAGAAGAGACCAATATCGTGTTGACGATATTTCTCCATCTGTGTGTCTTACACTCGAACACAGAAAAGCAGCAAGAGACTGGTAGTGGATGAGGTGTCATACCCCCCACACACACACACACATACACATGGGTTTGGTTTTCTTGAAAAGCGCTATATAAATGCTATTTATTATTATTATTATTATTATTATTATTATTAAGCACATTATCATTACTGTGATAACACGTCAGCACTACTGTAGCACTAGTTTAGCGCTGCTTTAGCGCTGGATCGCAGCAGCAGTAGGTTGTCATAATGATCCAAACACCTCATACTCCTCTCTCTCTTTGGCGGGACTCTGTTGGCAGCCAATCAGCTGAGCCTCCTGGAATCACAGTAAAGCAGCCACTCTAAACCTTTTCTGGCCCGTACTCAGTCAGACCTTTTAGATCTGACTGACTCTTTTTTTTTTGCTTTTTTCTGCTTGTCCAACACACATGATTTTAATCCCGGCATTAACATCTGTCTGTAATATGATCCTAGTAAACTTATGATCTTACCACATCAAGTGGTTAGCTTGTGGCTAAGACTCATTAGCCCGTCTATTCGTCACAATCTTGATGGGACCTTTCAAACCTTTTAGATTGCTTTTAAGCGACCTCATATGCATATAAGGGAAACGCTTCCGTAAAGGATCTTCTCGTTATTTATCTACTCTGTCCTTGAGAAACTACTAAATTATGTATTTACTATTTACTGCAAAACTCATGCATAGCTTATAAACGCTATAATTTAGACAGTATTTAATTACACATACAAACCAGATGTTGCAGCATGATTCATAGAGAAAGGATCTCCACACAGGGGAGAACGGTAAATGAAACCACAACAAGGCCAACATATTAAAAGCAATAAAAACTACATATTCCAGATAAGACTAAAAATAAATACACACAAATACAACCATGTGTGTGTGTGTGTGTGTGTGTGTATGATGCATGTATATCGTGTATGTTGGTTGTTTGTGGTCCAGCCCTGGTCTCCATCAGTGTCACTACACCCACACCCAAAACACACACACATACTAAAACACACACACACACACATGTTACATCTCAGGCACACACACAAAACCCTAGTGTTGTTACCCTATCCCGACGCAATGAAGACAAACAAACAAACACCCGTGCCCTAGTGATGCCTCTCATCCCCCTGCTACACACCATGTGTGAATCTCTCCTTATTTATGTTTTGTTCTCCTCCTGATCCTCTGTTTTGGTTGTACTCTCCAAAGACAACATCAGCAAGCAACATTAAGCCTCAAATCCAACCGAGATTGTGCTCAGAGCAAAATAATGTGTCGTGTGATATCCCTGGAGGTCTGCAGCAAAGCTGTAAAAGCTATAAAAGCTAATGTTGACAGGGCGAAGGGGGCAAGGGGGTCACGCAGAAGTCGGATGGTTGTGTTTTGGTCTGAAGTGACAGCCATGTCTGTTTGGTCGTCTCATGTGAAAGAGACTAGCATGTAGTTCCTCTAACGGCCTTTAGGTGGTTTGCAGTGGATGGACTATTCTAAGTCAACAGGAAGAAATGTGATTTCATTCTCGTAATACAAAGCCAATCCATTTTTCATTTGTTCGATTAGTTCCATATTATGTATTTTGCGAAGTCCTGGTTGCCAATTTTATTTCATTAAAAAGTTATTAAGGGTTGAATATTAAGGAGCACAATTCAAGCCCTGTCCTCAATGTTGTACAATGTGCCAAATATGGATTGTTTCCATTGCTGGTGGTTAACAATTGCGGCCCAAGCCCACTGTAGGTCCAACCTAAATCCTTTAGTGTCTCTTGGCAAGGCAAAGACCAAAAGAGATAAGCTAAACCAAAAGAGATAAGCAGGATATGCTAACGTAAACCTATACATAACATAGCGGAATATGGTAAGTTAAACATATACATTGTGGACTATGCAAACGTAAACCTATACATAACATAGCGGAATATGCTATTGTAAACATATACATAGCATAGGGTGACCACATTTTCAAATCCCCAAACTGGGACCCTGAAGTGTACCACACATTCATGCACACGCACATGTACCGTAAATCTTCTAATAATTATTTGCTTAAATCACTGAAGGCACCCTGCCTTTATTGGGGACCTGCGTCTATTAGGGACAGGCGTTTAATTAATTTAGCACAAAATTCTTGCTCACCAAATATGGGAAATACTATTGTTTATTTAAAGCAGTATCAATCTTATTTGTAAAAAAAATAAAAATGAGGATATCAAACAACATATGAATTACTACTTTTTTCTCGGTGTTGCCGCCATGACGCTCGAACGTGAACGTCGTTTTACGGCAGTGGAAGATTTACGACAGCCAGCATACAGACAGTAAACAGACAGTGAGCAACGGAGTTCACATGATATTATTCACAACTCGGATTAATTTAATGAAACCCATTGATTCTTTTGATCGGTGGACCCTTACAGACTTAAGGAATGTAAACAATGCAGGAATGGACACAGACCGTACAGACTTTATGATCGCTTCAAAAGTTGGAAGTCAGCCCTTTTTTCCGTCTCTCTTGTTTACCATGCTACCTGGTAAATCTGAATGAATTATGCGTTGGTGTTAGGGTGACCATTTCTGAGTTTGTGTAAAGGAGGTGGTGCGCGCGATCGTAGTACACCCCGGACCTACGACCGGCGGGGGGGGGGCGCGCGATCGTAGTACACCCCGGACCTACGACCGGCGGGGGGGGGGGCGCGATCGTAGCACACCCCGGACCTACGACCGGCGGGGGGGGGGGGGGGGGGCGCGCGATCGTAGCACACCCCGGACCTACGACCGGCGGGGGGGGGGGGGGGGGGGGGGGGGGCGCACGATCGTAACACACCCTGGACCAGTTAACGTTGACTGGTCTACAACTCTAGTGTCTCAAAAAGGCGGACAAATACGCGTCCGGCTTGATGCTGCGCCGGACGCCGGACAGGGCATTGAAAAACCGGACAGTCCGGCCTAAAGCCGGACGAATGGCCACCCTAGTTGGTGTTCATAGATTGTGTTAAATGAACTGAATGATTGAACTGTGGAGAATCTAACTGATCTAACGATGTGCATTATGTCCATATTGACAGACGTTTAAACGGTTACCGTATCTTTGTGTAGGTGATCTAAACGGCTTAAGTCGTTCAAGCGGGCGACCCGGTGGGTTTAAAGAGGTTTTATACACCAAAATAATTTAGATAAAATCCAGACCAGGCCTCTATTGGAGACCTGCGTTTATTTGTCAGAACGTGTAGCCCAGGCTTTTAATGGGGACCTGCGTCTATTAGGGACCCTGCTTTTATTGGAAGTTTTACGGTATACACATGTATGAGCTTATGCACGCACCATATGTAAGCCTACATAACAGCGGAATATGCTAACATAAACATACAGGCTACATAACAGCGGAATATGCTAACATAAACATATAGGCTACATAACAGCGGAATATGCTAACATAAACATACAGGCTACATAACAGCGGAATATGCTAACATAAACATACAGGCTACATAACAGCAGAATATGCTAACATAAACATACAGGCTACATAACAGCGGAATATGCTAACATAAACATACAGGCTACATAACAGCGGAATATGCTAACATAAACATACAGGCTACATAACAGCGGAATATGCTAACATAAACATATAGGCTACATAACAGCGGAATATGCTAACATAAACATATAGGCTACATAACAGCGGAATATGCTAACATAAACATACAGGCTACATAACAGCGGAATATGCTAACATAAACATATAGGCTACATAACAGCGGAATATGCTAACATAAACATATAGGCTACATAACAGCGGAATATGCTAACATAAACATACAGGCTACATAACAGCGGAATACGCTAACGTTAACACGTACATAACATCGTGGACTATAATAACGTAAACATTTTTATTTCATAATATTGCATAATATGAGAACATAAGTGAGAACTTCAATTCCCAGAATTTCTCGTTTGGGATTAACAAAGGCTACCGTCTTGTCTTAATTTAAGTGTACCTCCATCATCATATTTCGTACTGTATGAGAGGAAAGGTGTGAGAAGCGTATGGGTGAACCCAGAGACGGTAGAAACGGTTTAACGTTGACTGGGTGGTAGGGGTTAATATCAGCAGGTAGGCCTACATCAGCTGTTATTTCTGCTCTGACCTGAGCACACCACCTCCCACTGTGTTACACACGCCAAACACACTAAATACACACATGCAATCACACATGCATGCACACGCTACACACACAGACACACACACACACACACACGCACACACACACACACACACACACACACATGCATGCCACCAAGGTTATTATCGTTCAGCATTTTTTATTTGTCATTAGTTTTTATTTTTATTTTGTTTTGACTTTGTTTTAAAGTATAGTTTTTAATTTAATTAGGGTTTGCTAGTTTAGTTGAGTATTCTTTTTTAAGGCTTAGTTTTAGATTAATTTGTATTAGTTTCAGTGTTAGTTTTAGTGTTTTTTTGTAATATGGGGTATTTCTCAGGAGCGAGATTCAAAGAGGTTAGAAAAGGTATGTGTGTAAGTCAGTGTGTTTATGTCATTAACCAGAAGCCAGGAGTCTCAGGGAGCTCAATCTGTGAAAAAAACCACCCAAAATACTAGGCTTACGTATGAAATATATCGACAAAGACAAAAACTAAACATTTTCTCTATAGTTTATTTTAGTTAGTTTTGTAAACACACAATACAGTTTCAGTTAGTTCTCTATAATGGAGAGATGGAGGGATGATAGATGGAGAGATGATAGATGAAGGAATGATAGATGGAGAGATGGAGGGATGATAGATGGAGAGATGGAGGAATGATGGATGGAGAGATGGAGGAATGATGGATGGAGGGATGATAGATGGAGGGATGATAGATGGAGGGATGGAGGGCTGATAGGAGGGATGATAGAGATGATAGATGGAGGGATGGAGGGCTGATAGATGGAGGGAAGATAGATGGAAAGATGGAGGGTTGCTAGATGGAGAAATGGAGGGATGATAGAAGAAGAGATGGAGGGATGATAGATGGAGAGATGATAGATGAAGAGATGGAGGGATCATAAATGGAGAGATGAGAGATGATACATGGAGAGATGAAAGGGGTTGCTAGAGGAATAAATGGAGGGATGATGGAGGAACACATTGAGAGATGGATGAGCAGAGGGGTGGAGCCATGTTCTGGTTCTTCTTCTGTCGTATGTCCTTAGACCTTCAGCTCTGTTGCAGCAAGCCAGTCCATTGTATCATTGTCTAGGTCAGTTAGGCCCTGATCACCATTTGGTGGCCGGTATATGGGGCAGCTGGTCAGCACGTGTTCCACAGTCTGTGATGGATCCCCACATTCACAGTGGGCACTGTCTGCAAGACCCCACTTCTGCATTGTCGCACCAAAACGTCCAACTCCTGTCCTCAGGCGGTTGAGAATATTCCACTCCTTGCGGGGCAGGTCCTGGCCAGGAACATCGGTCGGATCCTGGATGTAGCGGTGGAGCCTGGATGGTTCTGCTGCCTTCCATTGGTCCCTCCATCTGGCCTTCACCCAGGATTCCTTCGATGTGTCAGCTGGTGTTCTGCAGAGCAGTTCCTGGGCCTGTATGGCAAAAGGGCGACGGGACTTGAGGCGTGAACGTTGTGGTGTTTCCATGACGACCTTGTGGAGGAGATGGGATTCGCTCAACTGTGCCTTCCGGGCAAGAGCTAGTGTGGCTGCTTCTCGCCTGATCTCTGCGGGGGCGATTCCGGCAAGCACTGGCAGTTGGTTGGTTGGGGTGGCGCGTAAGCATCCGGAGATAGTCCGTAGGGCGCTGTTGAGAGCAGCGTCCAGCTTTTGGACATGGGGGCTACGGCTCCAGACTGGGGCACAGTACTCAGCGGCAGGGAAGACCAGGGCCTCGGTTGAGATACGCAGTGTCTTTGTGGAGGCTCCCCACGTGGTTCCGGCTAGACGCCGTATCAGCGCTGCACGGGCGGTGGTCTTTCCTTTGACACTGTCCAGGTGTTGTTTAAAGGACAGTGTTCTGTCGAGCTTCACTCCAAGGTATGTCGGTTAGGACTGGGACTGTAGCCGGGCGTCGTCAACCATGATGTTAATTTCACGGGTTGCTTCCCTGTTGTAGAGGTGGAACATTGTTGCTACAGTCTTCTCCACACTGAGCTTGAGGCGCCAGTCCTTCAGGTAGGAGGACAGGATGTTCATGTCCTCTGAAAGGCCTTCCTCTACTGCTTCCCAGGATGGTTTGCTGAGCAGGATTGCCAGGTCGTCTGCATAGCCATACTTCCTTGATGTTGTTATGGGTTGGTCGTGGATGTAGATGTTAAATAACATCGGTGCCAGCACAGAGCCCTGTGGGACACCGTTCCTGAGCCTTCTCACCCTACTGCTTTGGCTATTGCTGGTGTGGAGCTGAAAGCTGCGGTTGCTCAGCATCTCCATAATGAAGCTCACCATGTGTTTGTCTGGGATGGTCTCCAGAAGCTTCATGTGTAGCCCGCGCAGCCAGACAGTGTCGTAGGCAGCTGTGAGGTCCAAGAAGACGGCACCAGCCTTCTCACCTGCCTGGAAGCTGTTCTCTATGTCATGGCACAGAAGGGTCACCTGATCCGTTGTCGACATACCGCTTCGAAAGCCAGCTTGTTCTTTGGGGAGCTGGGGGTCAATCACTGAGGTGAGGCGAGCCAGGATGAGGCGTTCCAGCAGTTTGAAGGGTACGCACAGTAGGGAGATGGGCCGGTATCCCTTTGGGTCATCTTTTGGCTTGTTGGGCTTCGGCAGGGCGATCACCTTGGCACGGCGCCAGATTTTCGGCAGCTTTAAGCATCGGAGGCATGCAGAGAGGAAGGAACGTAGCCAGTCAGTTGCCTTCTTGCCTTGATGTTTCATGTACTCCGGGTGGATGTCATCTATCCCTGGTGCCTTATCAGTCTTAAGGCGTTTTGTGGCCTGTTCGATTTCTTGCATCGTGAAGATGGACGATAGGTTGACATCACACCCTGGGGCCCTGAGCAGCTTGTGGACTCTTGCTGTTGTTGTCCGGGTGAAGTCCTTGTCTGCGTTGGGGAAGCGGCCGTTACTCAGCAGGAGCGACGCAATGGAGTTCGCAGTGATGGGGCACTGTGCTGGGGTTGTTGACCTTCCAGTCAGCTTGTTCAGGGTCTGCCACCCTCTTCGACTGGAGTGTGTGAAGTTGATTGACTCCACTGTCTCAGTCCAACGTTGCCTGCGTTTCTCGTTCAATCTGCTGAAGAGGTTGTCTGACGCTATGTCCCTGCCTTCGCTAGTTTGTGCTTCAGCGTGGGCACAGAGCAGTTGTTCACATTCTTCATCCCAGCAGGGGACATAGGCTTTGCGGACACCGCGGGGGATGTTGTTCTTGGCGGCGGCCAGAAGCATCTTGCAGTACAAGTCGTAGGCATCGTTCTGGTTGTTGGAGCACGGGTGTGGTAGGGCAGTAACTGCCTTGTTCACTTGCTTAGTGAAACCTGCCCAGTTCGCTTTCCGGAAGTTCCACCTCTTGACATCCCTCCCTTGCACAGGCTGGACCAAGGATGGAATGGTGATGAGTGACGGTCGGTGGTGTGACCGGGGAAACATGTCCAGGATGCGTCTTACAGGGAGAGACTGGTTGTTGTGCCATTTTGCGAATGCCAGGTCTGGGTTGGTGGTGCTGTTCCATCGTGCAGAGTAGAACGTGTGTGGCTCCTTTGGGTCGTATAGGAGTGAAGCATCGACAGTAGAGGCCCAGTCTACCAGGAAGTCACCATCAGCGTTGGAGCTACTGTAGCCCCAGTCTGTGTGGTGGCTGTTGAAGTCGCCAGCGTACACGGCAGGGGCTGGGACGTATGGCAGGGACGATGGAACCAATCTGCTGGGTGGTGGTTTGTAGATGTTGACGATGGTAGTGTCTTGCACTTTGGTGTTGATCCATTCTATCTCTGCACCCTCTGGAGACTGTCCGGCAGCTGACCAAGCCATATCTTTGCGCCCAAAGGTGGCCATGCCATGGTGTTTATTGGCGATGTGGCCAGCCAAGGTGTACCCAGGGACCCTAAGGATGTTCTTGTTTTCCTGATGGGTCTCCTGCAGGGTGATCACTGTCACGTTGTTGCTGCGGGCTAGTTGCTCAAGGATGTCAATCTTGGCGGTGGTGAGACCTTCGACATTGAGCTGGAGAAGCGCTAGCGCTGGAGCTGTGGTCGGGGGACGTTGTGAGGACATTTGTTTCGCTTAAAGGGCATGCAACCTTGCAACTACTCTTTAGCTACTTGCGGGGGAGGCCACGTGGAGGCTGTCTTCGTCTCCCTTCTGGTTCTAATGCAGTTTCCCAGAAAGGCTTAGGTTGAGTGTCTGATTGAAGATGCTGGAGGAGGAAGCCAGAGAAAGACTGTCTCTTGTTCACAATTACCTCATAAAAGCAGTTATCCTGGAGCAAAACACAACAGCTTGTGTGTGTGTGTGTGTGTGAATATATATATTGGTGTGTGTGCAGGTGCATGTGTGAATATATATATATATATATATATATATATATATATATATATATATATATATATATATATATATATATATATATTGGTGTGTGTGTGTGTTTGTGCATGATGCCTGTGTGTGTGTGTGTATGTGTGCCAGGCCCCTGGTGAGAGACAGACGACCAGTACATATAACACATGATTTAATCTGGCTGTGCTGGTTCTCTATAAACGGCCTCTGCTCTCTGACTACGCAGCCACCCGTCGCTCCGTCCATAAAGCTGTCTTCTCCTCTGGACCTCCTGCTAGCAAGGCCTGCAGCACGGGACAGCCAGCATTAACATCCGCACAGAGTTGCAGCTCACTCGCTGTAAAACTATCAGTGTTGTAACATGGACGCTAAAAAGACATTTTTAATCATAAATATTTGACAACTTTCAACCAATAAGATGTTATATTGTGTTTCCCTCCCATTATGTAACCCTTACGTCTAAACCAATATCCTATTTCCCCTCCCATTATATGAAGCTTACCTTAAAACCAATGCTATGTTAGGTCTGCAACGCACACATCTGGCAAAGGTTTCATTTCGGCAGTCAAATCACTCCTATGCACATTCAGCTGAAACGCGGCAGATTATGGGAGATGAACTCCGGAAGCCATTTCACTTTGTCTTTAATCATGACACACACACACTGTACTCTCTCTCTCTCTCTCTCTCTCTCTCTCTCTCTCACACACACACACACACACACACATTTTAACTCTGATATCATTTCATCGTCAAGTAAGATATAGTAGAGTCATAGTAAGTTAGTATAGTAAGATATGAACTAGTTGTGATAGGGTCACACACACACACACACACACACAGAAAAAAACAATGTCCAATTTTTAAATTTTATTTACACATGTTGTAAAAGCCGGCCAGTGCATCCACAGGAATATTCAATAATATCATCATCATCATCATCATCATCATCATCATCATCATCATCATCATCATCATCATCATCATCATCTCTAGTTTAATACTGTTCACAAGTAAAACAGGAAATACATGTGGAGGAGAAGGAATAAATAAATAAATAAATAATTAAATAATAAAGGATCATCGTGTGTTGTTACAGCGTTGTCCCTGATGGGCGGAAAGGGATAAAGACGAAAGACAGAAGAAGAGGTGAGAAAAAGAAAGGAAAGAAGACAGGGAGAGGGAGGTCTAGAGAGGAGGTGGTTTGTTGTGTCTTTTCTGTTGTGTGTTGCAATAAAAACAAGTGTTTGCTGGTTAAACACAGAGCAGCGCTTCAATAAATAGAAACACAGACCAATTTCAAACGGAAGGGATTAAGAAGCAAATGTTTACCAGGCTGTCTGTGGTTGTGTGAAAATACTTGTGTTCATCGTACACTTAATGCATTAAGTTGGTAAATCAAGAGGAAATTCCCTTCATATAAAAAAAAACTTTAAACACAAAGTAGTCACAAGTGTCAGCAAAATCCATTTGTTCCTCAAAATGTGCCTGAAATGTCCTGTGAGTATGGATAGTGACCAATGATAACAGCCTTGTATATACTATATTATACTATATTATACTGTACTATAATAAACTATACTAACTATATAGTACAAGGCTCTTACCGTATAGTATATAATTACAGTATAGTATTTTATAACAAAGCATAGCATAGCATGGTATGGCATAGTATGGTATAGTACAGTATATCGAAGTATAGTATAGTATAGTACATTATATTTAATTATAATATAGTTAAGTACTAATGTAATACTATAGTACTATAATGGTCTTTCTGTCTTTCTCATAAAAGTCATTGAACGTTACATTGGGTTTTTGGACACCTCACAAAGTCATGTAAATGATGTATTTATGACCTCATAAAATATAATAAAACCATACTGTTGGCCGCTTTCAAACCATAGAACTGCACCAATGTGTGTGGGTGTATGTGTGTGGGTAGCTGCAGACTTTTCGCTTTCCTTCAAGAAGCATTTTTCTGATGACAGACATCTCTCTCCATCTCCCTCTCTCCATCTCCGTCTCTCTCTTCATCTCCATCTCTCTTCATCTCCATCTCCGTCTCTCCTCAGCTCCAAGCACCTAAAACACAGCAGACACAAGGGTTTGAGAGGTTGTAGGTGAAACGTGACCTCCTCCGTTTAGCTGAGGATCAGATGAAGATTTTAACTTCCTGTAGTAAAGTGTGCTCTGGATTGATACTGTTATAGCATAACATGCATTTCCTTAGACGCAAATATTTTGTATTTGTTGGCTTGATGAGACGCATAACACTTGAATGACAGCAGATAAGCATTAGGCAGGTAGGTGACAAAGCCAGATTATTGGCTGATTGAAGAACGATGTGGCAGCGCAGCTTGAGTGCTCATTGGACAATAGGTGACAGCTTCCAGGTGAGCCAAGAGGGAGGAAGGACTTCCTGATTGAACTTGTGCTAAGAGCTTAATACAGTAGTGTAAAGTGTAGATTTTGTATTGAACCCACATGTGTGGGTGTTACCTGTTGGGGTGATGTGTGTGTGTGTGTGCATATTGTGCATACATGCGTGTGTGTGTGTATGCGTGCCCGCATGTGTGTGTGTGCATGATGCGTGCGCGCATGTGTATGTGTGTGTGTCTTCATCCATCTACATGTGGTTCTGCTCCACTGCTATTATCTTCTAAGGCCGCACAGCTAACATGAAATATTTCACTAACATTCCTGTCCTCCGCCAGGATAGCGGTGGACGAGGAGAGAGACAGAGAGGGAGAGAGAGAGAGAGAGAGAGAGAGAGAGAGAGAGAGGAAAACACTACGCAGAGAATAATGGATAGATAAAAGGAGGGATGGATAGATTATGACCACAAAACTTTTTTGATGGAAAATAGTTTTCTCTTTAAGCTGCATTGCTGTCAACTATGTGAATAAACTAAGCCTGTTTTATTTCATGTTCAACTAGATGTGATGTGTTGTTTTCTTTGTCTGTGTGATTCTTTCTGTGTGTGTTTGTGCATGCATGCCTGCGTGTGTATGTGTGTGGGGGGGACTAATAGTTGTAAAACAATAATGTCATTGTTAAGGAAGAAGAAATAGTGTAAAAGTCGTGTTATTGGTTCACAAGCTGAAAGGTTTTCCAGTTCTAATACTGTTGTTAGATCAATTAAGCTGTGATTAAGATTATTATTTAATGAGTTCACCCCGAAGCGCTGACATCATGGAGGAAGTGAGTCACCCACATAGGAACCATCAGAAGAACCGTTTCCAGACAACATGGAGATTTGATTGAGTTATTCATGATTTTACATGATTTGAATAACTGAATTCAGACTCCTTTTCCAGTTTTCGGAGGCATGAAGGTGTCATGCCTCCAAGGATGTTTTCCCTCTTTCAGTGCTATGACCGTGACAACTGGAACATTAAATTATCAGCTTCCTTTGAAGTAAAAACTTGGTTTGTACTCAGATCTGTGTTAATATGGTTTGGGCCTTGTATGAGGTTGTCTGTGTAGTACAATTTGGTTTGTACTGGGGCCTGCGTCGTACAATTTGGTTTGTACTACACAGGTCACGGTTGGCGGTTCTGTTCCCTACTTGGCTAAAGGGCAGACAGTAAAGAGTCAGTCACCTGCTTCTACGTCCTGGTTTGTTGTTCGATGTTAAAACGCTTTTTAGTGTCCATGTTGCAACACTGATAGTTTTACAGCGATTGAGCTGCAACTCTGTGCGGATGTTAACGCTGGCTGTCCCGTGCTGCAGGCCTTGCTAGCAGGAGGTCCAGAGGAGAAGACAGCTTTATGGACGGAGCGACGGGTGGCTGCGTAGTCAGAGAGCAGAGGCCGTTTATAGAGAACCAGCACAGCCAGATTAAGTCATGTGTTATATGTACTGGTCGTCTGTCTCTCACCAGGGGCCTGGCACACATACACACACACACACACACAGGCATCATGCACAAACACACACACACACACACACACACACCAATATATATATATTCACACATGCACCTGCACACACACACACACACACACACCATATATATATATATATATATATATATATATATATTCACAAATTCACTTGCACACACACACACACACACACACACCACATCAATATATGTTCAAACAGACAAACGTGCATCTATACTTACGCACACACGCACACGTGCACACACACAAAACCACTAAACCATCTTAGCTCAGTCCTAAATCCCGGCTCAAGGACGCAGAGGTTCAGGGCAGGCTGATGTTGTTGTGTTTTGCTCCAAGAGAACTGTTTTTATGAGGTGAGTGTGAACTAGAGACACAGTCTTTCTCTGGCTTCCTCCTCCAGCGTCTTCAACCAGACACTCAGGACCTAAGCCTTTCTGGGAAACTGCATTAAAACCAGAACATGACTCCACACTAGGAACCATCAGAGGAACCGTTTCCAGACAACATGGAGATTTGATAGTTATTCATGATTTCACATGATTTAAATAACTGAATTCATAAGCCTATTATGGTTTTCGGAGGCATGAAGGTGTGGGGATTTTTTCCATCTTTGAGTGCTATGTGCCCGTGACCACTGGAAAATTAAATTTAGTTATGAGCTTCCTTTGTCATAAAAACTTGGTTTGTAATCCGATCTGTATTATAAAATATGGTATTGCCTGTGTAGTACAATACTAAAACATTGACATGCTATAAAGCAGTGGTTGGCAACAGGCGAGAAACTACTATTGTATTCCTTGATGCAGCACAAATCACAGACACCGGCACACAACTGTGGCTCTTTTTGTTTTCTAACTGTCCTACACAATTTAACCACAGGGATGAGCAGTTGACTAAGCAGTATCAACAAGACACTGTACCAGTCTGTCACAAATTCCAGTTGCATTTTTTATCAAACAATTTCTTAAATTAACCTTTGGTTATGTTATGCTGCACCATCTAATGGCTTAGAAAGAAAAAACATTGTCCCGAGGCCAAACTTACTTGCCGACCCCTGATGTAGAGGCCAACTCTAGGCCCATGATGGAAGAAAACATTCACAGAAACATGTTCCTTCAGTACTACGGCCTGTGTACAACTTGGTTTGTACTCGGATCTTTGTTGTAAAACTGGGTTTGTATTCAGACCTTTGTAGTACAACTTGGTTTGTACTCAGGCTTGTCTAAAGTCTAGCGTTGTTAGGACTAATGAATCTAGCAAGGCTACACCAGTCATGGTTGGGGGTTCTAGTCCCTGCTTGGCTAAAGGGCAGAGCAAGGCAACAATTGCCACAGGTGTAAACATTGGCATGGATTAATTTAACACCAACACATTTAACACACGTTTAACACACATTTAACACAGCACTACCCTGTCTTTCTCAATGGGTCTCAACAGTTGTCACCTCACAAGCTTGACCAATCACTTTTGACATGGCAAACCTGCCAACCTGTCACCTCCCGGTACTTCCTGGTTTTGGGCTTTTCGCGTGGCTCCATGATACGCGGCCAAGGAATCTACAGATGGGCAGATGTTTCCCTGAACACATGTGCTTCTTGTTACCCCCCAAAAAGGCAGTCTTGACGGAACTGGAACATCTTTCCTCGGCAGAAAATCACCAGTCAGACAAGCGGGAAGGCTGGTATCTCTGTACACAGACAGACGGTTTCTCGTACTAAATCTCTGCCACATAAAATAGTTCAAGCAGGCTCATTGAAACCCCTGGCTCATCTCATGGACGCCTTTATGTAAAAAAAAAAATTGAAATACTGAAAACTACTAAATAAGATATAGTGACTTGGCAAATATCATTGAATGAATTATTAGTTTGGAAAAATGGTGATGACTTCATTCTACCAATATTAGCTTTTAAAGCAATGAAAGACAAATCTCTCTACTCAGTTGTATCGAATTACGTAATCACTGCTTATTTCCGTAAGGGGAAAGGTTGTGTCAAAGACAAAACCTTTCCCTGAAATGCTTAACATTAATGTTTATATTAATGATATATTATTCAATGTTTAGGCCATACAAATTTAATTTTTTGTATAACGGAACTGTAATTCAGAAAAGTGAGGCTAGTGAGCAAGCGAAAATACTCCATTGTCACTGGTAATAGCATTTTGATGAGAAATGCAGTCAAATCAATTCAACAAACAGTTCCAAAACAGTTCCTGTTCCTTAGTTTCCACTTAGATGTCCGCTTCATTGGCCCCTTCAAGGTATTTCGTCGGGTCAACGCTGTGTCCTACCCAAGTGTCCACCCCATCTTTCACGTTTCTCTGTTAAAGCCAGTCACCGTCAGTCCCCTGGTGCCTACAGCCCGACCTCCTCCCCCTCCTCGGATCAACAGGCCGACATCGGACACCGTATCCTTTCCTGACGCCGGGTGAGACGTGCTATCCAGTACCTCGTAAACTGGGAAGGGTGTGGTCCTGAGAAGAGGTCCTTGGGACATCCTGGACCCAGGGCTTATCAGGGACTTTCATCATCTGCATCCTGAGGAACCTGGTGGATCATCAGGGGCCGTTGGAGGGGGGGGGGGGGGGTACCTGTCAGATTTCCTGTTCCTTAGTTTTCACTAGATGTCGTCCTTTTCTCCAGCAGCAATTAAGTTTACGTCTTTCAACTGTGTTAGTTAGTATGTTCCTCACCTTTCCCAGTTCCTTTGTTCTGTGCTCAGTGTTCACTTGATGTCGCCGTGTGTTATTCACCAAGCAAGTACTCTCAAGTTAGCTCTCCTAGCATTCATTAGATAGATTTAGTATTTTTCCAGTTATTAGGTAGGTTTTTTGATATTATGCTCTTTTGTTTTTGTTTGGAAGTTAAATCAAGTTTGAACTCTCTGGCAATCTGGAGTCCTTCTCTGCGATGGGTCCACACTCTCTGCCCTTATTGACAGATTGCATTTTTCCTATTTCATCATTACCTACACACCCTAAAGCGTCATTCATTTGATGTGGAGGCAAGTTGAAGTGACAGGCGTGCTAAATCCAACCATAACATTTGATGAGAATAAATCATCACATAAATAAATAAGACATTGCATATTCAACAGATGTTCATGCTCTGTAATAAAAGCGTTCTCAAGCGGAGCGAAAGGCACAATCACCCTGACTTGACTCTGGACTTGTTAGATTGTGATTTTGATTTGCATCCTGGTGTTGATTTATCAACATTTTATCAACCGAACAATACAGGAGTAACTTAAGTAACCATGCACAGCTGGTTGAGAGACTTTTATTTTTTTAAAGATAATCTTTTTATTATAATTTTTTTTGTTCTTCATTAAAGTGAAGCAGGGCATGCATTATACAGGACATTAACTTTGCATGACCTTACTCTACTTTAGATACATTTATATTTCATAAATATTTTCAAATCCTTCTTACAGATGCAGTGGCGGATGTTTCACACGATTCGTTTACATGAAAGTTGTGGTTTGGATCAACTTTGTTTCTATAATAAAAAAAACGACTGACTGTTGCAGGAGGAAGTATCATTCCCAGTCATTTCATCAAGGTCATCAAGTCACTTCCACAGCAAAAAGCGAGGCTTGCTAAAAAAACGTAAATTAAGATTTCTCTCAGCTTGTAGATGTGGATCTCTGCGTTGGCCTTTTTCACCTTGCAGCCATCTTGGTTCTAAACCCAGCTAGCGTTTCGAACCAATAACCAAGATGGCCGCCTTGTGGAGCATAATTCACTGCATATGAATGAAAACTTCTCAGAGCTTTAATAGGTTTTCCCCGCCAGTTTGAGGAGAAAGATTAACTTCCTGAATACGTGGCTGTTTTCCGTTGGGAACTTCATTGGTTATGGTTATGAAATTGAGTTTACAAATACTAAGGAAGGAATGTTGTGAAACACCGTCACGAATTGTGTCAGGGTTTCAGAAACGAGGTGCACAACTTATTGATGCAACATTTCGAGAAGTGTGCTGCCTGTTTTTGTTTGTTTTTTTAGAGGTTTTTTGAGCTTGTCAGACATAACAGAAGAAGCATGTTTCCTATGGAGCATCAGAGCGGCAGACGAGATTCTTTTGCTCTCTTCTTCATTGGTTTTACAGTTAAATCACGGTACGAGCCTCTGCTCCGCAGCAGAAACCAGGCAATGGCAGCCTCTTTCAACCACAGCTGATGTTTTATCTTAAAGTCTTAATAACGTTTTTCGGGGACTGAACCTGTACTTTGGGTCGCTGCCAAACAACCAGGAGTTCTGAGCTGTTTTCAGCCAAAACAATATTGCCCCTGTTTGCTTATTTTTTTCTGTTTGGATTTTCCAGTTTATTCTGGAAGAATTGAAACTTTGGACTCATAATATGTATTTTCTAAGCTAATTCACAGACTAACAGAGGACAAATTCTAGACAATATACAGCGCCGCAGTCGTAATTGCTCCCAAACCCCTGGGCTCTATGTTTGGGAGTTACAAAGCGTTTCCGTGTTAATATTTGAGCCATCCGTTTTCCTAAAGCAGCACGTTATTCTCTCTCACGCTTTCCCTGTGGAAACATGAATCTGTCCATTCAACAAAGATTTGCCGTTCAACAAAAACACACAATCGTCATTAAAATAAAAGTAGATACTGGAGATGATAAAAAGAACAAGATAAACATAAGCAGGTGTGACTCAACTGATCTTCAGTGCTTATTAATACTGAGACATTACATTTACATTGTTCAAGGTTCCAAGAGCATTTGTTACATCGCATTATGTAACAGCGTTTGTGATTGTTTACATCCCATTATTTTAGTTTAAACTAAAATTTTAAAGTTAAAGTTTAAAATAATAGGATGAGTTATTTTAGAGTCTATAAAAGAGAAAGCTTCTAGCAGATTAATCTGCCTTCATCTGGTGTCCAGTCTTGCCGGTGTTTACGTCTTTGGAAGCGCTAGAGAACAGCGGGTTCTGGTGGGTTCCTCGACACAAACACACGCTCACCTGATGGCATGGGGGTCAGTGAGGAAGTGAGTTAGGGAGTTCTGGTTCTGGTTGGTGCATAAACAGAAACACACGCTCACCTGATGGCACGTGGAGTTAGTGGGTGGGTTAGTTGGTGTTGGGTGATTGGTTGAGTGAGTGAGTGGGTTAGTTATTTCATAGCGAGTTACCTTTCACAGTAGGATAGATTTCACTTCTGATGATAGTCCTCTGTTTTCCTGGAAACAGCAAATAAAGAGTTATTGGTCATGCACACACATACACACACACACACACACACACACACACACCATATTATGCTCTGCGCGGTCGTGTGTGTGCTCTGCTTCTGCTGCGTGGCTGTTCTGTCTCTCCTCCTCCTCCTCCTCTTCCTCCTCCTCCTGACCTTCAGAGCACCAGTCTTCATCATCTACAGAAACCTCCTCACTCTTACATTCCTCCTCCTCCTTCCGCAACTCTGCTCACGTACACACACACACACACACACACACACACAGAAATATGAACGTGACACATATTATTATTAGTGTATATATAGATCTAGACAGAGTAGATCAGTAATATTAGTGTGTATGTAGATCTAGACAGAGTAGATCAGTAATATTAGTGTACATATAGATCTAGACAGAGTAGATCAGTAATATTAGTGTATATGTAGATCTAGACAGAGTAGATCAGTAATATTAGTGTGTACATAGATCTAGACAGTAGATCAGTAATATTAGTGTGTATGTAGATCTAGACAGTAGATCAGTAATATTAGCGTACATATAGATCTAGACAGAGTAGATCAGTAATATTAGTGTTTATATAGAGTAGATCAGTAATATTAGTGTGTATGTAGATCTAGACAGAGTAGATCAGTAATATTAGTGTGTTTATAGATCTAGACAGACTAGACTAACCCTAATCTTAACAGATAGACAGAATAGATCAGTAATATTAGTGTGTATATAGATCTGGACTAGGGCTGCACGATATTGGAGAAAATTGACATCCCAAATTCAGCGATATATATTGTGATATGAAAAAATACAGGAATTTTCACCAGATGACTTAAATTGCTCTATTTGGAAATAATTAATCATTCTAGAATGATTTTGTAGAGGAGTGCATCTGCATAGAAAATAAAAAATAATTAGAAAAAGCTGAAACATTTTTTTTGAGTGCCAACCATCCTTTCTTGAACTTTAATGTAGGTAGGCAGGTAGACACCTAGGCAGGTAGACACCTGGGTAGGAAGACACCTAGGTAGGTATACACCGCTAGACACACAGGACTAATACCGGTGATCGCGGCTTTAGTTCCCCGTGTCTGATCGCTGTAATTCGGAGCGTGAATATCTGTTGAATATCTAATATCTTTCTAACTTCAAAAAACACTTTTGTATTTTTTAAGACCAGACGATAGTCGCACATCCCTCGTAACTACGCCGTGAAGGTGAACCCTCCCGGACTCCGCTATTAACATGAACTGCTCCTCCGAAGGAGCCGCACATCCACACTGCATGTCACTCTCTAGCAACAAACACCGTGTATTCAAGAAACTTTAAAACGTAAATGATGTTATATCAGACAGACTTCTCTTGTAGATTAGTCAAGGAAAATGAGAACCGTGCGAGTTTTCTTTTTGTATCAAGCAGCAAAAAAGTTGGAGCATGACGTGTTTGAGTTAATTTGCCTTGACATCGCACGTCCTGCGATGTGACTATCGCGCATGTGCACATCGCAATGTCGATGCACAAACGATATATCGTGCAGCCCTAATCTAGACAGAGATCTAGATCTAGACAGAGTAGATAATTAATATTAGCGTGTTTATAGATCTAGACAAAGTAGATCAGTCATTTTAGTGTGTTTATAGATCTAGACAGAGTGAATATTAGTGTGTTTATAGATCTAGACAAAGTAGATCAGACACAGATGTGTGTGTGTGTGTGTGTGTGTGTGTGTGTGTGTGTGTGTGTGTGTGTGTGTGTGTGTGTGTGTGTGTGTGTGAGTGTGTGTGTGTGTGTATGTGTTACCTGTAGGGGTGATGTGTGTGTCCTCTGAGATGAGCTCCAGTCTACAGAGCAGAGCTTCTATGTTGGTCTTGATCTGAGTCAACTCTGACTTGATCGCCTGCAGCTCCAGACCTCGCACTGCTAGGCGACACACACACACACAAACACACACAGTGGGGAGAGAGAGAGAGAGAGAGAGAGAGAGAGAGAGAGACACACACACACACACACACACACATGCACACACACACACACACACACACACACACACACACACAAACACACACACACACACACAGGCGAGAGAGAGAGAGACAGAGACACAGTGAGAGAGTGACAGAGGGGAGAGAGTGAGGGGAAAACATTGGAAAAGAACAAGGTCAAAATAAGAACAATGAAAAAAGGAACAAATTACATGGTAGAGGAGAGGAGAGGAGATAGGGAAGTATCGAGAGAAGCAGAAAAAAGCTCATGGGATAATCATGGAGTTTATAATGTATAATATATAATTATATAAACTCAGGCAATGGTCTGGTGTTTCTCAATGTGCCTTTCTGTAAAAAACAATAATATGAATTGTAAATAACAATAATTACTTTTATGTTACATTTAAATTCAACAAGTTATGGATTCTTATTCAATCTGAATTAGTAGTTTAACCAGATAAAAGTAAAATAACAACAGATGAAGTACTCCATGTATATGGTGGATGCACCATACTCCATGCTCTCTGGGTGTAAGAGAGCTACTCTCCGTTAAATAACTTCTGCTGTGCTTAGTAAAGAAAAACAGCCAACATTTCAGCACCATCAGGAGTGATTATGTGTGAGGGTTGTCCTTGACAAAGTGCAGATATTTTTGCTCAATACTCAAATTTCAAGCTTTCAAGCATTCATCATCTCTTTCCTGTCTCTGTTTTTCTCCTTTTCGTAATGATGTCTTTCTTTTGTTATACATCCCGTTTTCCAGAAGCAGCTCTACTAGTGTTGTCAACAACTTGTGTTCTAGCTAGTTTTGTTTTTGACTCTACGGTTTTAGGGTTAGGGTTTCTTCTAAGGGTTAGGTTTTAGGGTTTGGTTTTTGGTTTTAGGGTTAGGACATACACATTCACATATTTTCAACAGACATACAGACCCGACAGGGAGGACAAACAGGAACCTACATTTGTGTTTGTTGTTGCTAGTGGGGAGCACTGAGGTATTGCGCGACAGCAACTTGACAGGAAGTGACTTGACCCGACGGACCAGAGGAACTGCGACCCTCGGGCGCTTGGCGGGAACACCGCGAGGGACCGGCGGAGAAACCCTCCCACGATACTCAAACAACCTGCAGAGAGAGAGAGAGCGATAGCGGGGAAGAGAGAGATTGAATTAAATTGAACTGAGAGAGACATAAACAGAGAGAGAGAGAGAGAGAGACATAAACAGAGAGAGAGAGAGAGAACTATATATATATATATATATATATATATATATATATATATATATATTAGTGGTGGGCCTAGATTAATTTGTTTAATCTAGATTAATCTAACTGTAATCTTGGAATTAATCTAGATTAATCTAGATTAAAATGGCTCATTTGAATTCTAAAGGCATTCATAATATGTGTGTGCTACCTAAATAATGACTAAAAATAACTCAGAGGACGCAGCCGTTCCGCAGCGCAGCCGTTCCGCGGCGCTTACCTTCCTTTTTGGAAATCTGGTATAGACCCAGCTCCCAACCCAACTTTGAGAATAGATTAACGGCGATAATTTTTTTATCGCGCGATAAGAGTCTCGCGTTATCGCAGCGCGTTAACGCCGATAACGGCCCACCACTAATATATATACAGTATAGTGTTAATATATATAATGTGCAATAGTGTGTTCACCATGGAACCACACTAATAAGTATAACACAGTTAGACTTGTGAAGACATTGATTGTGTTATTAGTGGTCCCTCCGCTTCTCCTGAACCTGATATTGAGCTGTCTGAATTTCTCGCTCATTTTGTAAATTAGGTGGAGAAAATCAGGTCCCAAATTCAGCCTGATATTTTAATTATTTCCATTCCCCATGTTAATTCTGTCACCCAGTTTCAACCCATTACAATTTCAGTGTTAGAGAGTACAGTCTCCCATATGAAACCCATCCTCCTTCATCTTAGATATCATCCCCACTAAGCTGCTCAAGAAGGTATTTTCCACTGTTGGCCCTGTTATCTTGCACATTTTTTACAATTCTCTGACTTTTGGTTATTTTCCAGACAGCTTTAAGCATGCCATGTTCACCCACTGCTAAAGAAACCCAATCTGGACCCCCTGTTCTTAAGTAACTTCAGACCCATCTCTAAATTGTCTTTTTGATCTAAGGTTCTGGAGAAAGTAATTTCATCTCAACTGATATCTTTTATGAATAATAATAGTTATTTTAACAGTTTCCAGTCTGGTTTTAGAGCACTTCAAAGTTAAGGTGTTAAGCTTACTAATGACATACTGCTAACTGCAGACAGAGGTGACTGCTTGATTTTAGTTCTTTCAGATTTAAGTGCTTTGACACTGTTGATCACTCCTCTTACATCGCTTGCAGAATTGGATAGGCATCAAGGGCTCGGCTTATTACGCGCATACCTCTCCAACAGAACTTTTCTGTCGCTCTGGTTAACTCTAATTCCTCAATGACTCAGTTGAGTTGTGGTGTCCCTCAAGGCTCAGTTCTTGGCCCCCTTCAGTTTTCCATATACATGCTGCCTCTTGGCCAGGTTATTCAAAATCATGATGTGTTTGACTATTTTTATGCCGAAGACACTCAGTTATACATGCTGGATAAAACCTACTGATCCTAGCAGCCTAACTAATCTCACAACTTGCCTCTCTGATATAAAATTCTGGATGTCTCCAAATGTAAAGTTTAAATTAAATGTAATGATGATAAGTCTAAGGTCATTCTGTTCGGTCCCCCAAATTCCAACAGCTCTTTTGGTGCTAATCTTGGCAATCTGTCAAATAATATTATGCCAGCTACTAGGAATCTAGAGGTAATATTTGATGCTAACTTGTTTTGATGATCAAGTCAAAAACATTGTTAGAGGTCTCATTTCATTGTTTTTTCGTTAATTTTGCAGTGGTCTCTAGTATTAATGAATGCCCTGTGAGCCGGTTTTGGTGAAAAAAACGCTCTGGTGCGCCTGTTTCAGGCTGTTCTAGTTTGAAGGAGGAGGTGGGTGGGGAAGAACGAGAGGTTTTCGGCTCTTACTCATGAATATTCATGACATTTAAATGACTTGCCTCTGATTGGCTAACAGCACTGTCCGTCACAGTGATGTTAGCCAATCAGAGGCGAGTGATCCCTCTAGTGCGTTATCAACCATAGACATCTTATACATATGTTACTATATACTGTACATCCATTAGATACATTCATGATATAAGATGTCTATGTTATCAACATGACAAATCACCACGATGTCACAACAACAATATACATTCTTCCGGGTGGCAAAAGACGAAGCGTTCTCCGATGGCAGAACTAGTAAACAAACCCCTCCATATCATTTGACAGGGCAGAGCGATCGAGAAAACAGTACATGGCTTGAATGAATGATTTTCTTCTTGCGGGGCGCTACGTGACGTCTCATTAATTCATACGGGTATGGGAAGTCTCATTCATATATTACGACAGAGTATTAGGGCCACATTAAGAGTTTTTTTTTCATTAAATTACGAGAATAAAGTCATAAATATTGAATTAATTTACGAGAATAAAGTCGAGCAAACCCAGGTTTAAGGCAGCCTACAGGTTAACATGTGTTACATGTTGTTTAAGAAGTCGGGGTATTGCTGGACTCTTTCGCGTCTATCTCCGGAACGGAAAATGATAGCGACGTAATACTTTTTTTTAATGAAACCGAGAGATGCAGCATTATCTTTAGTATCATTATCTTTAGTATCATTAACGGAAGTATCTTGACGCCTATTGTTTACAAACATTCTGAAATGCCGTATACTGTTTTCCTGAGGGCGGTCTCAAGCCAAGGTAGGCGAGGTCATGAATATTCATACACATTCATACGTCAGACTGTTGGGCTTTTTCTCACTTCCTCGTTTCTGACTTCCTTGTCTGTCTATGTTCTTACATTGGCTAATGCATGCAATGGGGGTAGAAGAACGTTTTCCACGTGCAGCATGCATATGCAACTAGGAGTGACCTATCATATTCCAAAAGGAGCAAGTAAAAACGGTTTACCGGTGAAGGAGACCTTTAAGTCATGTTTCTTCCAGCTCAAGATCATCTTAAAAATTAGGTAATTTTTGTCAATTACTGATCTTCAAAAAGTTGTACATGGTTTTATCTATTCTCAGCTTGATTATTGCAATACACTTTACTCCGGTATCAGCCAGGGCTCCACCATCTCCAGTGGGTACAAAATGCTACTGCTCGACTCATTACCGGGACAAAGAGGCATGATCACATCCCTGTTAGATTTCAAATTGATTTTCAAATTGTATCGCTTACTTTTAAGGACTTAAATGGCCTTGCTCCTAAATACATCGCTGATATATTGACCTGGTATATGCACTCTTGATCCTTGGATGGAGCCCTGCTGGTTACTCCCAGGTCACAGTTGACAAAGGGTGATCGTGCTTTTGCCATTAGAGCCCCCACACTATGGAACTCGCTGCCTACTGAACTCAGACACACTAAGTCTCTAGCTTCTTTGAATCTCAACTTAAAACTTTTCTCTGAAAGCTTTTGGAAATGTGTTTTTATTTATACTGTTTCTATTCCTATTTATGGGATTTATTTATTTTATTGTCTTTTCTTTTCTTTTGTAAAGCACTTTGTAACTTTGTTAAGAAAAGTTTTATATAAATTAAGTTGTATTATTATTATTATTATTATTGTTATTATTATTATTATTATTATTATTATTATTATTATTATTATTATTATTATTATTATCAAACTCAGTACCTTCCTTCTGGGAGTTGAACACACTAGCAATTTAACTTTTTAAGTTTGTTTAGTATTCCACTTCATATTTTTTGTATAGATCACTTTTTACGAAACATAATAATAATAATTTGCTTTTCTAGGCAAAAACATTTATTTAGCATTTTGTTATTTAATACACTAAGACCCTACAAATAAACATGTGTTGGCCACTGAAGAGGAGAAAGAAGTGATGATCTCAAGAGAAGAGACAAGCTGAGATGGCTCATTGGTCAGCTGTCATGCCTCATAGGCAGAAGGTTCTGAGTTGAAGGCTGACAGTGGCCAGTAAAGTCATTTTTTAAAATGTGCTTACTTTTATGGTAACACTTTAGATTAGGGACCACATATTCAGCATTAACTAAGTGTGAAGAGGAGGCAACTTTAGAATAGGGAACCTGTGTCAAACTACTAGTATATTAGTTATGAGCAAGATCTCACTTCAGAATGAGGAGCATATTCTGAGTTATAAAGACTTAATTTAGAGTTATTTGGACACTATTAACACTTGTAGTTTTGTGTTTTGTTACATGAGAATAGAACAACAATTTCCTTACTTCCTATCAATAAGTTGTAATTAGGAGGTTATTGACGGAAAACTCTTAGTTAATGGCCTCGTAGTTGTTGAACATGGCCATGCAGAATAAGGCATTAAAAAGTGCTTTATAATGACTAATAAAGAGCTAATATGCTACTAATATGCATGCTAATAAGCAACTAGTTAATGGTGAATATGTGGTCCCTAATCTAAAGTGTTAGATTCATTTCATTAATCAAGAGTTGCAAATGAAGTGTATTGGCTATAGTGTGGCGAGTGTATTTCACTCCCAGCATAAAGGAATTAAGTTTGATCCCCAATTTCTTCACGTCTAACTGGATTCTTCTTCATAGCTGTAAACATTGGGATTTGAAAATAAGGGACAGGGTACACATAGTGAATCCTTAAAACCCCCACTTGGCAACCACTTGCTTTACAATATCAGTGCAACAAGGATTGGGTTAACTAGCTCTTACATTAAGTAAGTGACTCCAATTAGGTCGTGAGATTTAGATACCTGGTTGAAAGTGAAATGCTGTGAACATCCCTGCATTATATAAATGAAAACAGAAAAAGGCAAAAATACGGGAGATTTACGTGAAAATATTTAAATGGAAGGACTGCGGGAGAGAAGGGTAAAATACAGGAGAATCCTGGGAAAACAAGTGTGTGTGCTATATAAGTGCTGGGGAATAAGTGCTGCACTTAAATGTAAGTGCATTTATTAATCTGATACTTAAATAGTT
Organism: Merluccius polli; assembly: GCA_030340625.1. NCBI lineage: Eukaryota > Metazoa > Chordata > Actinopteri > Gadiformes > Merlucciidae > Merluccius > Merluccius polli. The sequence continues at coordinate 73,323 of JAOPHQ010006035.1, forward strand.
TGAATCCAGTTAGACAAGTGAAGACATTGGGAAATAGTCAAACACACTAGCGACTAGGCTATGAAGACTGCTTTAGGTTTGTTTAGTATACTTCACATATTTTGTATAGATAAGAGCCATGACTAATATGGAGAAACGGAAACAAACTCTGCACCTTTCTGCTGGGAGTCGAACACACTACCCACTACACCATAGACAATTTGCTCTACTGTTGCAACTCCTACTTTATACCTATAATTAAAGAAAGAAATTGGGAATGCAACTTAGCACCTTTCTGCAGTAACAACTACACTATAGACAATTTACCTATAAAATACCTATAATATGTACAGAAGTTCATTTAAAAAAAAGGCAATTTATAGCGCCCAGGGTGAAGCCTGAACCCAGTACCTTCTGTCTATGAGGCATGAGAGCTCACCAATGAGCCATCCCAGCTTGCCTCTTCCTGCAGCCTTCAGGCAACAATATGTGGCTGATTCCGGCAGGGCCAAAGAGATCACCGCAGCAATAGCAAAATTCATAGGCAGATATGAGATCCTGTGGTGGAGAATATGGGGTTCACGAATATGTTTAAAGTGCTTGGCCCGCAATACACTATTACTTCCCGCACACATTTTGCCCACAGTACCTGCCTTACAACAAAACAAAATAACAAATTGACATGGAGTAGTCGGAAAAGCCTTACGTCAGACAGTTGGACGTCTAAAGCTTATGTTGATTGACTAATCTTAAAAAAAGTGACACTGCTGTGTGACTTCATTTTGCCATATACTGCTGATCTATGAATTCTTTGTTGAAGTTGTGGTTCAATTACTATTTTATATTTTATGTAATAAAGCAGGCACTAGTGTTTTTTTATGTTTCCATATGCGGCTGGAAGCCAAGCTATCCATGTTGTGACCGCGACACCACCACACCGTATTGTACCGAACCCCAAGTTTTGTGAACCGTCTCACCCCTGCTGTGCAGTAATGAATTTGACATTGAGGCCTGTTAAATGTGGCGCAGGGCCTAGCTGGCAAACGACTACCTCCCTGGAAACCCTTGTGTCTCTGTATAAGTCTGGAGAAATCAACAATAACCCACAAATGAGCACCAGCACCAAAAATGGCCTGACACAAAAACGACATACACACACACACACATACACACACACACACACCCAAGGGTCCCCAGTTTTCTGTTCTGCACAGCAGTGATTCCCACCCGGGGGTGCGTGAGCTTACGTGAGACTCCAGGGCGTACTTGTAAAGATTTCGATTTAGCTTTGTTATACCTACGAAACTAAAAGTCGTAGGTAACTATAAATCAGCGATATATGTTGAAATATATAGGTTATGTTAAGTTGATTGTTGCTGATCAATACAGTTAAGACCAGAAAAAGACGGTATGCTCTGCTTCTTACATTTGAACCACCCCATAGCCAAATACAATATTTATAATGATGCTCAATGATAAAAGTATAATCTTAGTTCATCAGGAACAGTTCTGGTTTGGTGTTGATGAAGGGGTAATAGAGTCGTACTGATGGGGCTGTGGTGGGACAGAAGACTGCCATACAGACGGTTTGTGGTTCTGTTCGCAGCACAACACGAACCTAGAACCAGATGAGGACGTCACCTTAAGGAAACAAATTCCCAATTCCAAACCACCAACTGTCAGAGCGCAGCGACTTTAAGACACATCTGTTATCCCTCGCTAGCGCCGATCTCCGCCAATGGTGAAAACCGAGGAGGCTCACAGATAAATCCTCTTTCCGATATAAAAGCACCAGGACTGGTGGTTTCTAGAGAACACATTGTTGGGTTCGACTCAAAAGTTAATAGTGGACATGAAGAGGGAGTTCTCGGTGTACTCTGTGAGGGCTTGTTCCCGTCCGATGATAAAACCCAGAAAAGGAGTAACATCTTTTTGTCTGCTTGTTGGTTTATATTGGGAGGTCAGACAGACAGATAGAGACAGACGGACAGACAGACAGATATAGAACCATAGGGTATGGGAGAGGGGGAGAGAGACAGACAGACAGACAGGCAGAGACAAATAGAGAGAGAGACAGACAGACAGATAGATAGATAGATCCACAGAGAATAGGAGAGGTAGAGAGCGAGATAGACAGACAGAGAAGTGAGAGAAAGAGACACAGAAAAAGAGAAACAGACAGAGAGCATTTTATGGGTTTACGTGAGGACTAGGGCAGCAGCGCTAGACCCGGGATGTGTGAGTTACAGCCTGTGCTCTGGAGAACAGAGAGGGTCCAGCTCCCCGCGCTCTGGCCCACAGACCTCTCCGTAAATCAGCCAGCACTCTGCTGCTGGAGGCCGGAGGAGCTGTCTCAACATCTGTAAATACAGATGTCATGCTGGGTAGACGCAGCAGGGCTTCACGGCCCCCGACATAGGGGCCCGCCGCAGACCATGATGGATGGACCCTAAAACCATAGTCTAACCCTAAAACCTAACGCACGTTTGAAGCGCCCCATTCCAAGCGTTCCGCTGTGAGACGAAAGCGCCTGGCAACAAGGCATATGTAGATAGAGAGAGAGTGTGTGCGTGTTCCTGTGTGTGCATGTGTGTGTGTGTGTGTGTGTGTGTGTGTGTGTGGGTGTGTGTGTGCATGTGTGTGTGTGTGTGTGTGCGTGTGCGTGTGCCCACCTGTCGTAGAAGTCTTCTCTGTAGTAGTCGTAGTCAAACTCGTAGCCGCTGAAACACAGGCGCAACTCATGGTTACCGCGGGCAACCGCTACCACGGAAGAGCATCCCTCTGCCATGTGCTCTCGACGGTTGTATTCTGTTACTTCGTTAGCACTCAGACGGTTTGAATTATAACAACATATTTAACTGAGCCCTTTGCGCTCTATATTATTTAATGTGGTTAAATTCACTGTTATTTCCACGTAATGATCTTAAATCACCTAAAAACAAATATAGTAGGCCTAACTTTTTTTCTGCAAAACAAAACAAAAAGTGCAGGAATTTGTAAACTGCTGTAAACTGTGGCCCTTGACATGACGTGGCTCTTGACATTATATGTTTAGAATTACACAAAGTTTGATATAAAATAACTTCAGCTGACACATTTGGCTGTATTAACGTCCAGGCCACAGAAGATGAATTATGACGATTTTTATTGCATGTGTCAGACGATGATTTCACAGTTTCCACAATATTCAGTCCGTGTTCAATTGCTACAGGGATGCTAGTGTGCATGCTAACCACAGCAAACCAAGCGAACATGAGGCACAGACCAAAACAAAAGTTATTATTTTCCACCAGGAAAGCACAACAAAGCTTTTCAGGTAAACACCTTGAGGTGTTCTCGACTCAATCACTGACTGCCACATTTCAAACAGCGGACATCAACCACAGGGTTGCATTAGATCTGTTTTCCACCAGCTATGGTGAAAGACTGACTTATTGCAATTGCTGTTTGCTTGTGATTGTTTCAACTTGGAACCAGATGATATCACAGACCGTATACAACTATGGCAAGCAACAAGGCCTCAAAGGAGGAGTCATTTACATCACAGATAATTAGATAATAGATAATTACATCATGTTTTCTGCGGTCCCCGTGGTCTCATCCCCTTTGTTTACTCTTTAAGACAAGAAGAACAAGAACAAGAACGGCTGTTGCTTTAGGAGAAACAACCAGAAAACTAAATATCAGACTAAACAGAGTCTTCTGGGACTTTACATTGTCGAGGCGTACATGTTTTTATTCAGATGAACAGCTATAAATTGTTTTGCTAGTTACAGTATTATAGCTGACAATATTTGTCTATATAGTATACCATTATGTGATATGGATTTATGTGTTTATATGAATTAAATAGCCAAATAATAAATCATCTTCTCCTTAATATACACTTGGTGAAAACATAACATCGTTCAGCTACACCCTGAACTCCTTTCCTCATAAAACATACTCACTTTAGTGAAAGTAATTAGTTGATTCTGTGTTACGTGGGGTTTACCTGTAAATGGAAGCTGATCTCTTGAGGCCCTTCGGTCTGTTTGGCCTCGGCTCCCCAGCCATGTTGATGTCTAGAGGAGAGGAGGAGGGGTGGAGCGGAGAGGGAAGAGTAGAGAGGAGAGGAGGAGAGAGGAGAGGAGGGAGGAGGAGGAGGAGGAGGAGGAGGAGGAGGAGGAGGAGGAGGAGGAGGAGGAGGAGGAGGAGGAGGAGAGAGTGGTTGGAGGGAGGAGAGAGAGCAGGAGAGGAGGAGATGGGAGGAGAGTAGAGGAGAGAAAGGACGAGGAGAGCGGAAGAGAGGAAGAAGAGATGAGGGAGGAGGAGTAGAAGAGGAGGAGTGGAAAGGAGAGAGGAGAGGAAGAAGGAAATGAGATGGGAGAGAGGAGTGGAGAAAGATGAGAGGAGAAAGATGAGATGAGGAAGAAGAGAGGAACACTCCGACAGGTGAGGACAGAGGAGAGGAGAATAATGAGAAGAAAAACATTACCAAGATAGCAGTGTACATATTAGTTGTACTACCATATAACCCCCACAAGGGGGAGGTGTGGAACTACAGTTAAACCTTCTCAACACTAGTCCTTACGCCAAAGCATGTCTTTCTTTCTATTAAATGCCTTCTACAGCTCTTTTTTATTTAGTGTGTTTAATTGTGTATGTGTGTGTATGTCTTTGTGTAGTGTGTGAGTGTATGGAAATTTGCAAATGCAAGAGCCAAAATGCAGAATATTAACTTCTTAGCCATACTTAATTTAAATAACTTATAGCCTATGTGAGATATCCAAGATCGATTTGATGTAGAGTGTATTTAAATAGGCTGTATCCGGTGTGTGTGTGTGTTCAGGATGTCTTTTGTTATTTGAGAATTGATCTGGCAGCACCTGAGAGATTAACCCTTCACCTTTTACACACACACACACACACACACACACACACACACACACACACACACACACACACACAAACATGTGATGGTTTGCAGGTTCACGATTCAAAGAGCTTTATAAGCATGGAAATAAACAATTACATTGCCAAAGCAGTTTAAAAATCAAGCAAAGGAAAATAACAGTACTATAAAAGGTAAAAGGTATTAACAAATATATTAGTACAGCAGAAAGGTGAAGTGAAATAATCTCTCTTTCTCTCCGACTCTCTCTCTCTCTGTCTGTCGGTCTCTCATTATTTTCTCCCCTCCTATATCTGAGGTTGTCTTTGTCAAGAGAAAGAACACGCTTGTTTCCATGGATACTCTCAGGGGATATCGCCATCACATAGCACGCAAGATGGCGAGGTCACTTATTGGTCTTATACCTGTTCATATACTGTTTGTGACATAGCCTTCTAAAATATGAGCCATTGTAAACTGTAGGCCTACAGGTCACTAATGTATCCTGTATGCAGTGTGCATGAATATTTATGCGCACATGTTCTGTGCATGTTTAATGGACGTCTCAGTGGTTAGCATTGCTGCCTCACAGTAAGAAGGTCCAGGGTTCAAATCCCACTGAAACCTCTCTGCATGCAATTAGATTGTTCTGCTCTTGTTCACAGTGGTACCTGTCAGGTGTCCTCTAAAGACATGCATGCATGCATTCGCAGCATGTCAGGGTACTGAGCATGTTAGGATATTCAGCCTGTTAGGGAACTTAGCATGCTATGGTGCATAGCATGTTATTATACTTAGCATGGTAGTGCTTAGCATGTTACAGTACTTAGCATGATACAGCACTTAGCAGGTGACTAGCATGTCAGGGTACTGTGGATGATGGGCTATTTCTCATGTTACAGAACTTGCTGAGAAAGACGGTGATTTGTTCCTCAGGAATAAAAAGACCCTGGTGCAACCCAGAGACACCCGTTAGCGGCGTCGTGGCTAACTAGCACTAACTGGTGCTATCTGACACCATCATGCTACAGTACTTAGCGGGGTGTTTCGGAAAAAGACAATCAACGTGAGTTCCTCACAACTAAAACAAAACACACAACTGGTGCAACCCGGAGACACCTGGCATTGTGGCTCACCCAGCGTTTGTCCCGCCAGCACCCGTCCATTCTCGGTGAGCACGGCTGCGCGTGCCTGCCTCTCGCCGGCATACTGGACAAATGCGAAGCCCTTGTGTACGGAGCAGCCAAGCACACGGCCGTATGCCGAGAAGATGGTCTCCACGTCCGACTTCTTCACCACGGCCGTGTTCAGGTTGCCGATGAAGACCCGGGAATTGATGGACTTTGGGTCCGTCTTGTTGGTCACGTTGCTCGTCTGCACCTTCACGGACATCCTGGCAAACCGGTCCAGACACCGGAGAACAGGACTGGATGGATGGATGGAAAGGAGAGAGAGAGCGAGAGATAGAAAGGGGGGAGAGGATGACGAGGAGGAAGGGGATCTGTAGAAATGAACAGAAGATTGATAAGAGAGAGGGAAAGGAAGGGAGAGACACGGAGAGGTTAGTTTTAAAATAATAATAGAATGTCTGGTGTCCCACAAGGATCCATTTTAGAACCCCTCTTGTTCTGTTCCTACATGAGTGCATCTATCTATCTATCTATCTATCTATCTATCTATCTATATTTCTATCTATATTTCTATCTATCTACCTACCTACATGTGTAATTATCACGGCAGCTATTTCCCCGTATGGCTAGGGGATTTGATCCAATAACATGGCGGTCCCCACCGCCCTCTCTGACCTTTATCTTTACTCAGCCTGT